>CAJHQQ010000885.1:0-132435 GCA_905132885.1 Moricandia moricandioides | reverse complement strand
GATTCATTCTAAACCGAAACTTTTGTCCTTTCTTGCTGAGTCTTCTCCTGCTCTTTTCCATGTCATTTATTACCTTTTACTCTTCCTGGTTGAGCTCATTCATCTCAGAAATAATACAGAAAAAAATCAGAGAGAAAGAGAGAAAAAACTGTAAAAAACAAATCCATAAGAATTCAGAGAAATATTCTGGAAAAATCAGTGACTAACTTGGAGCATGGCTAACCCTTCTCACCCTCTCCTGTCTTGAATCAGTGAATTATGTTGTATTTAATATCTGAAGGTTTGTCGTGACTTCATCGTGGAGTTGAGAGCACCCATGTGTTCAGCCTTTGATTTTAATTGGTAAGGATTTGTGATTTTGATCAGATCAGTTTTGGTAAAGCCCAGTGTCTGGATTAAAACCTAAGCTCTGTTCTGATCATGAACCAATCATGGGTTTCTCTTGTCTAAAGTTTAAGGCGTGAGCATCCTGAAAAAAAGAGTGGAACCGAATTCATCTAGTTTGAGTAAAACTGGTAAGTCTTGGAAACTTGTTGCTGAATCAGTTTTTGGTTAGAACGGACTGGCTGTGTTGCTGAGCTCATGTCATGATCAGTTTATGTTATCCCCTGTTAATTTTAGCTCTTTCTTAGCTTGTGGTCGAGTTGTTCTTCAAGCTGTTCATTTTATCTAATTCTACTTGGTCCGAACTGATAGATGAATCTTTGTATTCAACCGGTTCTGTTTTAGGTCAAAAGCTGAAGGAAGTTGTTTCATCATCTCAGCTCATTCCGTGTGATTGCTAGGTATCTTGGTAAGGTGTTGGTCATGGAATGATCATTCTCTTGTGAACCGATCTCATAGAAGGAATTTTCCAAGAGCATAATCAATTGGATTAACATGTATCCTCATGTTATGTTTTGTTCAGTTGGCTGTAAAGTTTGTATAACCAGTGCGGAGTACCCTTGTGCCCTTTTTCCTTTTCGGTTTGAGTTCAGAGGGTCGAAGAGGGTTGTAGGATAAACCGGATCCTTTCTTGTGGTGGTTCTGAATCGAGAGTGATCCCGAAGTGAAGTGTCCTTTGCTTGAGGAATTCGGTAAGCCTTAGCTACTAGTTCAGAGAAGTTTTGTTTGAAACCAGTGGACTGATTTGTTAAGCTTCCTGTCCAGATTAGTTTCTTAAGCCCTTATATGGATTGATCTTGGTTCAGTTATGTCGCTTAGATATTTTTAAATGGCCTAGATGAACTAAATTATCCTTGAACCGAACTGAACTGCTTTGAACTAAGTTGAGTTCAGTTTCAGTTTGAATCGACCTGACTGATCTTGTATCCACACATTCTGAATCAGGAGTGACGTGGAGTGTTACTAGTTGAGCTTGAGTCTAGTCTTCTTTAGCCAATCTCATGGAATCAAAGGTGAGTCTAGATAGATGTTGATGAGTTATGAATGAGTATTACTTGATTGCATACGTAATATTGTTGATTGATGAGCTCATGTCATGATCAGTTTATGTTATCCCCTGTTAATTTTAGCTCTTTCTTAGCTTGTGGTCGAGTTGTTCTTCAAGCTGTTCATTTTATCTAATTCTACTTGGTCCGAACTGATAGATGAATCTTTGTATTCAACCGGTTCTGTTTTAGGTCAAAAGCTGAAGGAAGTTGTTTCATCATCTCAGCTCATTCCGTGTGATTGCTAGCTATCTTGGTAAGGTGTTGGTCATGGAATGATCATTCTCTTGTGAACCGATCTCATAGAAGGAATTTTCCAAGAGCATAATCAATTGGATTAACATGTATCCTCATGTTATGTTTTGTTCAGTTGGCTGTAAAGTTTGTATAACCAGTGCGGAGTACCCTTGTGCCCTTTTTCCTTTTTGGTTTGAGTTCAGAGGGTTGTAGGATAAACCGGATCCTTTCTTGTGGTGGTTCTGAATCGAGAGTGATCCCGAAGTGAAGTGTCCTTTGCTTGAGGAATTCGGTAAGCCTTAGCTACTAGTTCAGAGAAGTTTTGTTTGAAACCAGTGGACTGATTTGTTAAGCTTCCTGTCCAGATTAGTTTCTTAAGCCCTTATATGGATTGATCTTGGTTCATTTATGTCGCTTAGATATTTTTAAATGGCCTAGATGAACTAAATTATCCTTGAACCGAACTGAACTGCTTTGAACTAAGCTGAGTTCAGTTTCAGTTTGAATCGACCTGACTGATCTTGTATCCACACATTCTGAATCAGGAGTGACGTGGAGTGTTACTAGTTGAGCTAGTCTAGTCTTCTTTAGCCAATCTCATGGAATCAAAGGTGAGTCTAGATAGATTTTGATGAGTTATGAATGAGTATTACTTGATTGCATACGTAATATTGTTGATTATAAGTAAAGTCTTTTAATCTATAATGAAATATGAAGTGTTTACCTTGTGTAAGCACTTAAGGATTATTGTGAATTATTATTTGAGGTTTATCCTGAGGCTTAGTACTTGTTCTCAAGTACTAATATATATATATATATATATATATATATGTATATTATTAAGTATATGAATATGATTCATGTGAAGTCTAATCATATTCACTCTCCCTAAAGTCATTGCATTACCGTGACTTGGTCCTGCGAATGGAACAACGTCATGAAGATACGATGATGGGGTAGCACCCTGGAGGTTGTGTACTGCATGACGATGCAGTCTAGAATGTTTATAAGGATATTTGAGGATGTTGGTAATGCTTAACTTAATAGGCTCGGTTAGCCTTCATGGTTTATCGGGTCTAGTGAATATATTGTATTTATATATGAGTTAAGTGCCGGTGACATGGATGTGATGTTTAAGATAGGATTCACATCGATGGAATGATCGGCCTTATATATATATATAACAATTAAGGAATATATTTCCTCTGCATTCAAATGGTGTCGACTTCTTGGGATACTATTAATATGTATTGGGGGTGCGGGATTGGACTCACTGAGTAAACTAGTTACTCATGACTCATTTGTGATGCAGGTAACCAGTAGGCGGGAGACCTTTACTCTAGGACGGGAAGGAACAGCATTAGCCAGCGGTAGTTTTATTATCCTTGAAAAGTATTTTTAATCAATCTTATGTATAAATATTGTTTTCCGAAAACCTCAAGGTTAATCTATGACATTTTATAAGTTGATTTTGAAAGAATATTATATAATGTATTAAAGAATATTTCTTTAAGTACGAGTTCCATATGATATTAGTCCTTGTCTGGACGAACTAACTTTTGGGTATTACTCAGTCGGGTTAGAAAGCCTCGGGTTGTACTTAATAGGATATGTGTACTTAGGCGATTGGCCTAAGGTACCCGGATCTGTTCCGGCAACTTCGGGTTAGTCGTTGAGGTACACATTATTGCCTCTCGGTTTGGTTTAAGTTACTAGTGATTGGCTGTGCATGTTCTTGTTTGTTGTTGCAAAGCTGGTCGAGTCAACTTGTACTTATACCAGATCAGGGGTGTCACAGCTACGGCCGCAGGTTTGGCTACGGCCATAGGTTGGCTTCAGACAAAGGTGTGGCTATGGCCAAAGGCTGATGGACCTTCGGGTCGGAATGTTAGGAAATGTTAATGTAAATGAATGATAGAACCGGATGTTAGGTTGTTTGTTTTGATGGATGAAAATGGATAAGTAATAGGAAAAATGGCTAAGTAAGAAATGGTGGGAAACTGATTGCTAAGTTGATAGAATGGAACTGCTAGGTTGTTAGGTTGTAATGTGGAATTTGATTGATTGATTATTGGACTGTAGTGAGCGTCCTCACTGAGTACTTTTGTATGCTCATGCCTCCTTTTGTGATGTAGGTGACGAGTAGTTATTTGTACCAGAGTGCAGGACGATGAAGACCATCGGAACGGGGTATCCAGTATTGGGATTGTTAAGGGATTTAAATGGGAATTTTAACGAACCTTATTTCATATGATTATGATATATATATATATACTCGAGTTTATTATTAAACTGCATGATTTACTTATGTTTACTTAGTGAAAGATTTCCAAATTTTTCTTACTTAGAATTTCTCTTACGACTTTGCAAAGATTTCCGGGTTGGGGTGTTTTACCCCACCCTCGAAGAGGTCGAACAGCAGTTCACGCTCGAAATCATCCCCTTGCACACCATGTACTTTTGGAACACAGTACGAGATGCCGCATAAAATCTCAGAAAATATATTCTCAAAACTCGAAAACAGTTTTTCTACGACTATAATCATAAACGACCACTTGCTCTTACACCTTACTCATCGATTGGCCCCGACGAGTACATTAGTCGTCTTAAACAAACTCACCTAACCTTTTTCACGAATGGTTCCCATACATCCGACTAGGATAATTGCGCACAAAAAAATCCAAAATTTAGGTCAGCACTTCCAGGAGATTTAAAAATTGTCCTTGGAGAGATGCTCGATTCCGACCATACATGTCGTATAAGACGAGAACATATCTCGTACTTTAAAGCGGTACGGAATCAGGTTGAAATCACAACACACAAAACGTCAGGGATTCAAAGCCACACGCGTCCAGTCCCAAAATAAAAACAAGGCCACACTTGGGCAACGCAAACATAATCGAAAACATAGAAAATCCATTAAGGGTTCAACTGGGAGTCTCCCGACATCGAACGACCAAACGTACCCGCGGGTTGGTCCACCTCGACCCCCTTGTCGGCGACCCCGGTCGCGGACTCTTCCGTATCGGGAGAAACTGGGATGGGATCCTAGTATCCCAGTACTTTCTCCTCAAGAGTAGGAACCAGAGTCTCGACACCTTCGTACTCATCCATGTAGCCGGTCATCCTGGTCATCTCGGTCTGGAAAACATAATCGTTGTCCGTTGACTGCGACAAGGCACGAAAAGCTCCAAGGCACTCTCAGAAGTCTTCCATGAGCTATTGGGCCCCCTTAAGCTTCCCAAATTCAGTCCTAAACTAAGCAGCATGACCCTTGATCACCAAAGCAACGTTGCGCTTCCCTCTCCTCTCCGCACGACGAAGAGCCCTAGCATGCCATTTCTCCAGCTTCTGGTCCCGGAGATCACGAGTGGAAGCCTCTTATCGAAGAAGAGCGGCCTCGTTCTCTGCTCTCTCAGCCTTGAAACGGCAGACTCGCGCCTCTCGGTAGCTCGCCTCGAGGGTTGAGTTGAATGCGAGAAGCCCTTGTATAGGTCAGAGATTAAGGAGGCTTGCCCAATATATATATATATATATATATATATATATATATAGTAGATCAAGCAAAGTTCAAATTACTAACTGCGTTGACCATCCTAGAACCCTCTGCAAAGGCTTTCAACCTCGCTTGACCATCCACGGTAGGTGGGAGGTAGGAATCAGACGGAAGGTCCTTGAAAAGGTCATCAAAGCTACAATCTGGCAGGGGAAAATCGCTAACGCCACTCCCATCACCCGGGGCGAAGTTGGAAGGCCATCCAGGCAAGGGGAAGTCATCTGAAAGGAAATTGATGATGTGAATTTTGGTTCCCACAAATAGCACGAAGAAGCTTGCTTGCCAGTAACATCTCCCTTCACGTAATACTCCACCATCTCCTCTAAGCTCTAGATCTCCATGGTCATTTGTTTGCTGCAAAATAATTGGCTAAGTCCCCATAGAAATTCCCTTACGATCCTTAGTTCATCCTCCAAACCATAATTAAAGAAGAAGATTCACTTGACCTCAACCTTCTGGCAAAAACTTCTCCATGTATCAAATCCTTAAGTTGATTCTTCAATCGGTCGTATGCCTTAGGTAGAAAATACTTCCTCTCGAACTCTTGAAATCTGCCCAACTCGATCTCACCTCTCTGAAGTAATGCTTGACTCTTGGCCAAAAAACTCATTGCATTCATCTCCAGATAGCATTCTGCCAAATCCTTCATGTAAGTCTCGGAACAACGGCCATGTCAATATTCTACTCCGAGTGTTGCATCCAACATCTGCCTCAAGTCAATGTCTACCTCGAATGGTTTAGTCTTTTCTATGTATCTTGTGGTCCCAACTTCTTTATTCTCTTAACAAACTTCAAGATGTATCATGCAAACATAATGGTGCTGGTGGGTCCATCGTCTTGTACTACAGTTGAACCATCTCTGCCACCAATGCTAAGCTTGAAACAAACGCTGCACAAATCATGCTTGTAGGCTCTAGTGTTGGTACGACTCAGAATAAACTGAAACGACATAAGAAGCCGAAGGAATAAATCTATCTTGGTTATCATCTGCAGTCGGATCGCACTAATCAGATTAATGCAACATCGCCACTATGACATCATTAACACATGGGCCGGTGATGTATTCGATGTCTCGACTTTATCCCATATATCTCTCTGAAATATTGGTATTCTTACTAAAACTCAAATGTACATCAGGAAAGAATGACGATACCAAATCCAAGCATGGCGGTATGAAACCCGATCATGATGATATAAAAATTGGGAATTACGCTCCATCTCATCGAGGTTTTCTTGTTGCATCTGCTATGAAAAATAACTGTAAGGTATTACTATTTATCCTAAGATAAAGGAACCAAACATCATATCCTAGCTATCCTTGCGGCTCATTTTAACTCGAAAAACATTTGAAAGGAGTCCTATTCCAGCATCATATAACCATGCTCTGATACCACCTTTGTGACACCCCCGATCTGGTCTAAGTACAAGTTGACTCGACCGGTCGTGCAACAATCAATCAAGAAAATGTACAGCCAATCACTAGTAACTTTTACCAAATTAAAGAAGCCACAATGTGTACGTCAACGATTAACCGAAGTTCCCAGAATAATCCAGGTACCTTAGGCCAATCACCTAATAACACACATTTTATTAGGTACAACCTGAGGCTTTGCAACCCAACCGAATAATACCCAATAGTTGCTTTGTTCGGACAAGAACTAATATCATATGGAACCCATATTTTAAAAACATTCTTCATAAAAATATACTTATTCATTCAAAAGTATCATACACAAATGTTATAGAATAACCTCGAGATTTTCGGAAAATAAACTTTATACATAATATATATCAAAATGACTTTGCAAGGATAATAAAACTACCACTGGCTAATGCAGTTCCTTCTCGTCCTAGAGTAAAGGTCTCCCGCCTACTGGTTACCTGGATCACAAAAGACACATGAGTAACTAGTTTACTCAATGAGTCTAATCCCACACCCCAACACATATCAGTAATATTACAAGCAATTAACTCCATTTCTATGCAGTGGAAATATATTCAATAATTATTATAAAATATATATATATAAGGCATATCATTCCATCGAGGTCAATCTTATCTTGACCTTCAACTCCACGTCACCCGCCATTCACTCATACTTATTATATATACTAAACCCGGAAAACTACCAAGGCTAACTGATCCTAGCGGAAAAATAAAAATCACCATCATTTGCATCCA
The DNA here is from genome assembly GCA_905132885.1 of Moricandia moricandioides. NCBI lineage: Eukaryota > Viridiplantae > Streptophyta > Magnoliopsida > Brassicales > Brassicaceae > Moricandia > Moricandia moricandioides. The sequence goes on along the minus strand of CAJHQQ010000885.1, from coordinate 125,031 downwards.
GTTACACGGCCTCCAGGGTGCGACCCCGTCATCGTGTCTTCGTGACCGTTTTACATATCGCAGGACCACTTCAGGGTAATGCGGGACATCGGGAGAGTGAGTATACAATAAGACTTCACATGATTCATACTTATATACTTAATCATATACTTCTATATTCACTAAGCTCGGTCAGTTCAGCTCTGCTCCTAACAATTCAATTCAACTCAGACTAGATCAGTACCTAAAAAGTTCATAACAAAGACAGCTCGGCTCAGATCAGTTCAAGACAAGATCAAATCTGTTCGATTCAGAACATCACTAATCTGACAGTTTGGTTCAAGCTAAACAACTTAAATCAATTCAGTTCAAGCTCGGTTCTACTTATCCTAGTTCAGATCAGATTGGTTCAGATAGGTTTGGTTTAGGACAGGATCAGTTCAGTTCAACTTAGGTCTAGATAGTTCCCATCAGTTAGCTAGCGGTTTACAGAAAAACAATTCAAACCGAAACTAACAAACTGAACCATAACAACATCTTAGACAAGTGATCCGACCATGAACTGTTTTGATCAGATACTTACTGAGGCAAGGAGATAAAGATTACCCAAAATCCAAATGGTTAGATTGACTCAGATGGTTCTCTTCTTCAAGATTAACTCACCGCTGGAGTGTTTTCAAAGAGACATCAAGCTTCGGTTCAGATCAGAAACAGAACAAGAGCTTTATTCTGGATATATCATCTTCTGATCTTGCACATAGCAACAGACTGAACTAAGGTGATTAAGAAAAATCTACCAAGGTGTTTTCTGAATTTTTTTATCTGATTTTTCTCTCAGTTTTTCTTTGTGATTTCCGCTGAAAATGTTCTATGTTTTTCTTCTGGTTATGGACGACCAAACAGCTCAAGGAAGTAGATAAATAAGACCTGAGGTTACTTCAGCTGTGGGTACACTCAGAACAAATTCAGGCTGTGCAAAGACAGGTGGAGAGCTGTTTCACCACTTTACAGCCACAAAGCAGCTCACACTTTCCTTCCCATGAAGAAATCTTCCCAGCCACATAATTTATTCTAATTTACTAAGCAGGCAAGCAAGCACACAGGTCCATGTCATGTGACTTAATTACTGAGGAAGCAAGCAGTCTAGAAGGTGCAAGGCTCATGACGGTTCATGAATAATTTATGAGTTTTGTAGATATTTACAGTTTTCGACTAAAAGTTTCTCGTCCTTCGAATCTTGTCCTGCTTTCGACTATGTTCGTCCAGCTTGAATAAAACTAGACCAAAATAATTAATACTCGATCAGAACTCTCAAGTGAAGGCCATTCGACCACAAGACAGTCCTGTCCGGGTATTAATTGACCGAGTTGATTTTATTTTAATTTTGGTCATACCAACTCCAAACAGGTGAAGCGGGATTTTTCTCGACCAAATTCCTATCCGGTTGTGAGGGTTGTTACATTATGCATCTAAGAAGAGAAGCTAATGAGAAAGATCTGGATAGTTTCAACAAGAAGATGATGAGGATCCCAACGAACATGCCATTCGATGAAGCTTATTGGGCCCACCGGTTATGGATATTTTTCAGAGAGAGCAAAGAGACAGACTAGGACATTGAGCTATGTTCCGTCAGATTAGAGAGAAGCTGAAGTGAAGGATTACATTGAAGAAGAAGAGTGATCCTTGGAAGTTCGTGGTTCCTTGCATGATTTGAGGTCCCACATACCCTAATTACGTATGCGACACTGGTTCTTCAGTCAACATTATGCCCAAGTCTATGGCTGAGCAATTGAATCTGAAGATAGAGCCTTCCAGCGATTCATTCACCTTTGTGGATTGTTCTAAGGTAAATTTATGAGGAATTATCAAAAACCTTCATGTACAAATCTGCAATGCCTTAGGTCCAGTAGACTTTTATTTCATAGATATTCAAATAGACTGGATTTCTTCTCAAATAATTGGGAGACCCTTCATGGATATTGTAGGAGCTGTTTACGACATGAAGACAAATATGTTATATATGTCACTCATCATCGAGACCAATTTCTAAGACCATGTCCAAGTGGTCAAGGGAAACATGCCCTATATTGAGATAGGAGATGATCCAGGGTTTGTGACAGGTTGTTACTCCGATCATGGCCCAGAGTAGGAATCAGACGGAGAAGCGTCAATCTACACCCAACCAGGAGAATCAAACGACAGTCATGCTATTCCAGAATATCGAGAGACTTTTTCTGTTGAAGACACAATCCACATAACAATGTAGTAACATCTGCAGAGAGTGAAGACAAATACGCGGCATCGATCGACAATTAGCATCCGCGCTCCATCGACAATTAGCATCCACCATCGATCAAAAAACAGCATCCGCCATCGATCGACACCCCGACATTCCCAGAGTTCGGCCGATTCTACATAGAATAACCAGCTGCCCCTCCTAGATTCAGAAGATTTGGACAACCAAGAAACACCCTTTCTACAGATGAATTTGGAGTTGTCAGGGACCAACTGAGGCGCGCACACACATTAGATGGGATGATCATCAATGTTTCCAAGATTAAGATAGCAGACATATTATAGATGACTCAAGGTTCATGAAGAGTTTACCTCAGTCTACGAAAATACGATGGGCGTCTCACGATGAGCAAACCGATTCCACCACAACTGGCAACCAAGGACATGTTGGAAGAGATGATAGCTGTAATATATACATGTCAAGAAGTAATGATGGAGGACATCTTCAGGAGGCTAGATGATACTCCCTCTGTTCCAATAAGATATACATTTTAGAAAAACAATTGTTTCACAAAGATAGACTTTTATGTTTTTTTATGAAAATAAACTTCAATAAAATTAATTGACTTTATAGAGTTACTATTGGTTAAATATTATTGATAATTACAGAAAACAATACATTTATTATAGTGATTTTATGCGTTTTCCTAATATGTGTGAAAACACTAAAAATTTTATCTTTATTAAACAAATGGAGTATATACTATCCTATAGACAACATGATTGGTTGGATATACAAGCGTGTTGAACACCTTGGAGAAATATTGGATCAGATTGATATTACCACATAAAGGCTTAAGAGACAGATAACCAAAGGAGAGAAAGCCATAACGAGCTTTTTAGGCACATGGTTTGAAATGTTTGAAGAAGATGTGGAGACTAGTTTTCCAACAATTGTGCCATTACCTCCTTACTAATCCAAACAATCAAAACGTCAAGCTATAGACTATAAACAATTTTTTGATGGAAGACAACCCATTTATTAAGTTTTAAGTTCCTTTTTATTTTTATTATTACTGTTTTCGTATTTATTATATTGCATGTTAAAGAAAAACGACACGAGGAGACGCGGATGCATATAGCATCGATCGACACTAGATCACTGCCTATCGACAAACCAACCTAAGTATCGATCTGTTATAATTGAACTGTGCCGATCGACACTCATCATCAGCGAGCAGTTATACCGTTTCTCCTTGTTAAATTTCGTCCTTATGATTTATTTTCCCACCAATCTGAGACTGTATAACACCGGGGACAATATTTTTAAGTCTGAGGGAGGTTTATTGATGTTATGTTTTATTTTAAGTTTTATTTGTGGTTTTTATTAAATTTTTATAGATTTATAAAGGGGAATATGATAATTTTAATTTTTTACTTATTATCTAACCACTCTATAGCACAACTCTTAGACTTACTGACTGCAAAGTGTACTAGAGATACCAAAGTGGATCACATGCATGTCATATCCACACTTACTAAGAATGTTTGAAGAAACCGAAGATGGCCTCCAACCTAAATGAACCTATTTTTTGCTTTGGTGCTTGGTATACACTGGATCGGATTCCGCCTGCAAGTCTATAAGGTAAATTCTGTGTGTTTCTAGGTTCCCCTCTTTCTTCCCATCATATTAAAAAGAAGGGAACAAGATTTGGTGGCTACAACCACTAAAGCTTGTTTCATAGAATTCTAGAAAGAGATAAATGTCAAAAAGTAGTGAACAAGATCTGGTGGCAAAAATTATTAGATTCATGGAAGCATGTCCAAAATATCTTCGTCAATTAAAAATATAAAATGAAACCCTTCAAGAAAGAGAGACATTGACTTAGAGAAGTGAGAAAAGAGAGAGAGGACAACGATCAGAAAAGGTTGCATCAGAAAAGGTTGCATGTGTGTTTAGATAATTGCCTGAGTAAGAGTCCATGGGTCATGTGATCAATATTCCCAAGGTAAAGCATGCACCTTTTTATATGTAAGAACTGATGTTAGTAGAGGGGTGCGTCAGACAAATATTAGCTAAGTTGCTGGTAGAATGGATTTGTTGCTAAGATAAGATAAGGTATATAAAGTACCTCTTAGGTTAGCATTTATTTGATGTAGCTGCAACATTGCAGAGGTGATAGTAATGGGTTAAAGATTTTGTGAGTCCATGCGTTTTCAAACCTTTTTCAGATAGTGATATTCTTTGTTTGAGGACAAGCAAAAAGATAAGTTTGGGGGAGTTGATATACCATTGGTTTTACCACTTTTAGGCCATGATATATGTGATTTTAGGATCTATTATATATCTTTGGAGTATATTTTAGAATGTTTTCAGGTCTAGGTAAGTTTTGGAGCAAAGTGGAGATTATGGAGCATTCTAGAACTTAATGATAAAGAAAATCATAGCTGCTGAAGAATCAAAAGTCAGGGTCGAGATTTGAGATGTATGTCGATCGACAACACCATGTTGGTATCGATTGACAGCGACGCGACAGATTGGACCAAACTTGTTCGTGACCGAATTGAAGCTCAAGTCCACATAATTCCAAGACTACCATTGGAAGACCTAATACATATTTATCTATATGCTTTGCTATTTTAAAGAAAGAGAGAGACATAAGAAGCTTTTATATTATTCTAGGGGTTTAGTAGTTTTGGAGAGAAGATCAAGACTCCTTCAGAGATTTGTATTGGAGCTCCATTGTAAATCTTACCTTATCATGTTTATGCATTTTATTCATATATCTATTATGCTTTGCTTGTTTATGTTTGAGTAGTCTTCTTTGTTAGAGCTAGGGTTTATATGTATTGCTAATTATAGAACTGCTAGGATAAATCCATAATGATTCTTCATCATAATTGATCTCAATGCTTGTGTTCTAGAGTAGATAACTAGAAACAAGAACTTAAGATATAGATAAATGTGACGGTAGGATCTATACCTGATAATAATTATGTTGAACTAAGTTGCTAGACGTAGGTCGAAAGCTGGTCTAAATTAATTTAGTGAGCATATCGATTAGGATGATAATACTTGTCTAAGATAGTATTTATCGACACTCTTACTATAGTATCGATCGACACTCATTCTTTGCTCGCATGTCGAAAGCTGAAACCAAAGACTTAGCCACCTGATTAGACTCGTAGCGATTGCTGGATAGCTTACTTATTCTCATAATGATCTAGCTACTTATTCTCATAAGTTTACAAACCAACTCTTAACCCGATTTCTATTGTTTACTGCTTTATAATTACTTCCTAGCTTAATCTTTATATTTATGAATCTATTGTATGCTCACGCTCCTTTGGGATTTGATCCCTAAGTAATACAACTAATCCTCTAATTTAAGAGAGTAAACTTGCTCATAGGATAATTTGAGTGATATCAATTGCAACTCTTATGCTAACTAGGGATGAGAACGGAGACCTGCAGGACCAAGATGGTCTTCTGCGTAATGCGTCAGGTAAGAGAGTGACTGATCAAGGGATTGTAATACTTGAACCAAAGGAAGATGATATAGGATCTGCTAAAGCTTTAGCTGCTCATAGTGATGAGGTTGCTCGACCTAGAACGTGGCTGATTACAACCGTCCAGATTAATACTACGCCAAGAGAACTGATATTTGTCCTCCTGCTTTCCAGAGGCACAATTTCGAGCAAAAGCTTGCATGGTTTACGCTTGTGTGACAGAGACCTTACCATGGTCAACCACATGAGCATCCGATGGACCATCTTGACCGGTTCGAGGATCTAGTTTACTATCAAATCCAATGGAGTCCCTAAGGACTACATTTTTTGTAAGCTCTTCAAGTACTCAATTGCTATAGATGTTTTATATGTGCTTAAGCAATTACCACCAAGATCTCTTACATCCTGGAATGACATCAAAAACACCTTCCTATGTAGTTTCTTTGATTATGCGCAATCTGAGGACTTAAGGAAAAAAATTGTTACATTCACACAGAAGCCCTGGAAATTTTTTGTTCCATGCATCATATGATAAAAACCTCCCAAGGGAACACTCTGAAATTGGTAGATGGATAAGCTTTGCTGCTATGAAACCGTGAAGCTTCAAACACAGGGGATGTGGAGTGAATGGTCACGAATGATGCAAAAGGCCTTTGATATTCCAACTCATTGCCCTAGGATATGATGCACCTAGATGACAATGAGGTGATCCCCTAGATATGACGTACCATAATGGATCGCTTGATCCCTTGGATATGACGCACCAAGACGGATCAAAACGATCAATGGATATTACACACCATTGAAAGAAAAATGAAAACACTCTCAAGGATCCAAAAATATAAAAGAACTCTTATTTGATTTCATTGATCAAATGGTCTTTATATAATAGGCAAGGGGTACATGAAAGGTTGGCATACAAAAGAGTTAGTCAATCCTTGAAACTAGCAAACTAATAAACAAAGAAGATTTGACCAAAAGTTGGAACGCTTGCACATTTTGACTCTTGATCTTCAAAATTCGTCACTTTTTGTACCAGAAATTAATTCAAGTATTTGGGGCATTTTTGGACTTGTAACACCTCCAAAATGGATTGGACCATATATATAATATATCCAATGGATATTTCATTGCTCTCCATGTCCAGAACTTCATATATCAGTCTAAGATCACATCATACTCATCCTCTTCAAAAAGATTTATCCTTAAATCTTGCTCGCCATAAAAAGAAAAACTTGAACACATACTTCTCAAATGATCTAACAGATTTGTACAAAAATAAAATAAAATAAAATAACTTTTTTTTCTTTTTTTGTAGAAGATGGATAGATAAGAATGATGGATAGCAGAAGTGAATACCGCTTTCATAGTGGCTCTGATACCAAATGATGAAAAACTCCCAAGGGATACACTCTGAAATTGGTAGATGGATAAGCCTTGCTTCAATGAAACCGTGAAGCTTCAAACACAAGGGATGTGGAGTGAATGATCACACGAAGGATGCGGAAGACCTTCGAAATTCCAACTCACGCCCTAGGATATGACACACCTAGACGACAAGAGGTGATCTCCTGAATATGATGCACCATAACAAGTCGGTTGATCCCTTGGATATGACGCACCAAGATGGATCAAAAGATCAAAGGATGGTACACACCATTGAAAGAAAAATAAAAAACACTCTCAAGGTTCCAAAAATATCAAATCACTCTTATTTTATTTCATTGATCAAATGATCTTTATATTATAGGCAAGGAGTACAATAAAGGTTGGCATACAAAAGGGCTAGTAAATCTTTGAAACTAGAAAACTAATAAACACAAAAGACTTGACTAGAATTTGGAATGCTTGCATATTTTCACTCTTGATCTTCAAAATTCGTCACTCTTTTTGACCCGGAAATAAAACAAGTATTTGGAGCATTTTGTGGAGTTTTATCACCTCTAAAATGGATTGGACCATATATATAATATATCCAATGGATATTTCATTGTTCTTCATGTCCAGAACTTCATATATCATTCCAAGATCACATCATCATAGGAGGTCAATGCTATCAAAATGTACTATGTGATATCGGTTCTTCAGTCAGCATCATGCCTAGGGTGATGGCTACTCAGCTTAATCTGAAGATAGAACCTTCTAGCGATTCATTCACTTTTGTGCATTTCTCTATGGTAAATTCAGGAGAAACTGTCAGAAACCTTCATGCACAAATCAGCAATGCTCTAGTTCCAATGGATTTTCATGTTATGGATATTCAGATAGACTGGAATTCTTCTTTACTACTTTGGAGAGTCTTTATGGCTACTATATGAGTTTTTTGCGACAAGCAGACAACAAGTTGTGCCACTCATAGACAAGAATTCTTTCGATGACTATGTTCGAGTGATCAAGAGACACACGCACTACATTGAGATAGGAGATGATCTAGGATTTGTGGCAGTTTGCTATTCTTATTTTCGCATAGAACGAGAAGATGACGGTGAAGTGTCGATCAACACCCAACCAGCATCGGTTTACACTCCTACGACTCAATGGTTTCAAGAGACTTTCTTAGTTGAAATTGCAACTCCTCCTAAAAGAAGGATGCGCGTAATAGCACCAATTGATTATTGTGTTTATAGAGATGAAGAGGGCAATGCTAAGGCCAAGGATGGAAGGATCATCAATGTGTCAAAGGAAGATATATAAGCAATACTTGAAATGACAGAGTGGGAGGTCGTTACTTGAGTTTGCCAAAGTATGAAGGATTTTTTCATATGCATGAAGTCCTTCTGAGCTCTCCTTATCGGCCAGAACCTGAGACATATAGAAGAGATCAAGTTGAAGAGATGATAGCTGAAGTTACTACAGCTAATGGGAGGATGTTCGATGAATTCTACAAAAAGATTGATGCAATCTATTTCCCTTTTAACAACAGTATTGGATGGTTGACAAAATGTATGGAATAACTAGAGCGGAAGGTGGACTAAACACAAAATATTATCCATATACAGCAAGAGTACAAAACCAAAGGACAAGAAGCCATCAAAAACATTGTAGGCATCTGGTCGAGATGAGCAGAGAAGATATTGATATTTGTTTCCCAACAAATATTCAATAGCCTCCATACTAGATAAAAACCTCCAAAATGTCAAGGTAAAAACTATTAACATGTGTTTCATGGGAGGCAACCTATTAGTAACTTCTATGTGGAATGGCAGCAGCGAGAACCATATGAATAGCATCTACATAACCTCTAAGTGAAACGGAGGACTGTGCTAAAGCAACCTCGTCTTTGGAAATCAGATAGGTGATACGCGTCTTGTACGAGGCCCTGCCCCACGGATAGGCTAGAAACACATCTAAGTCCCTAATGAATTCCACATGTTAAAGGATTAAGCGTGGGGTCTGTGATGTAGGAAACATGACGGATGAAGTGATGGCTAAACATGTGAACTTCAATCTTGTCTCTCTTTTTTTTATTTTCTTCTTCTTTAACATGTCAATTACTGAATAGACATTACAGAATTGAAAGATCCCAAGAGTTCATTCCAATAGAGTTTCTCGTTGAGAGGGGTTTTTTTTCTTCTTTGTTGGACGGTTCGGTATCTTCTACAATTTAGACCGGTGACAATTGCAAACTCTCAGCGGGTTTCCCAGCAAATAAAATCCAGATCTCATATTTCTTGTTTACTTTCAACAATCTAACAACTACATACTGTCCAAACGCACCTGAGAATGACGGATTCTCTTCAATGGCGAGAATCTTTGAAAATTTGGAGTTACGAAAAAACTCGAGCTCTTTTGGTTCGAGGGCATCGATAATCATCTGAGTCCTTCTCGTTTTATGATGTTAGTTGATTCTTCCACCAATCGGCTCTTCACTGGCAGCAAACACCCGTCTGCGTAGAACAATATCAGCCAGCAACCCCTCAAAAATCAAGTTTACAATCAGCGATTTTATTAATACAAAATGGAAGAAATGGGGGAAGGAGTTAAGGACCGATTAGAGACTTCAAAGCAGTTGGGAGGGAATAATTAAATGATAGGAATTAACCAAGGAATACAAAAAGGTGGTCTCAGGCGGAATAAAGAACACGCAACCGAGAAATGGGGTCGATATACACCTTTTCCCAAATACATCGGTTGGGAAAACTGATAAAAGGATGCAGCGCTGACACAAAGCTGCTTGCTAGGGTCTCAAGCCTATCATGGGTGCATAGAGCCTAATATCTCTAAAAGATATGTGTTTTTAAAATAAAATTTGTTTTAATCAGACGTGAATATTAAAGTGTGACCAAAACAAAACGTGAATACGTTCAACCTAGTTTCGGCCTTGCAGACAGGTTAATAAAGATTCCTTCCTTTATTAATGTTTAGAAAACTCTCTCAAAACTAAACAAAAGTTATTGTTCTTTTCTCTTAAGATTTTTCTTAATCTCTCTTATGATTCATCACAAGTCGATGACCATATATATAGGAGCTAGATTTCCTTTTCTATCCTATTACACATTGTATTAGGTATTTCCTTTTCCTAATATTAATAGCTTGAGTTATCCTAATTCCTTTAAGGATAACTTCCTTTTCTTTTTGACTTTCCTTTTTAGCAATGTTGAAGCTTATCTCCAACATTCTCCCTCTTAAGCTTCAAGCTTTCCTTGCTCAGGTCTTGAACTTGAATTAGATCCCTCATTTCCTTGAATTTGATCTTCGCCAACGACTTGGTCAAGATGTCAGCTCGTTGCTCAGTTCCCGGCACATGTTCAACGTTGATTTGCTCCTTTTCAACACATTCCCGAATAAAATGATATCGTTTGTGAATGTGCTTGCTTCGACGGTGAAACACTGGGTTCTTGGTCAGTTTTATGGCAGACTTGTTGTCAACTCGAATCAGCGTCTTCTCGTTCTTCCTTCCTGTAATCTCACTCATCAACTCTTAAAGCCAAATTGCTTGTTTGGCAGCTTCTGTTGCGGCCATAAACTCGGCTTCACAAGATGACAATGCCACCGTTTCTTGCTTCTGAGAACACCATGTTATTGGGGTTTCTCCAAAACAGAAAAGATATCCAGTAGTGCTCTTTCCGTCATCTGGATCAGTGTTGTGGCTGCTGTCACTGTATCCAACAAGCCTCTGTGATTCTCCATGGTTAAATACCAAGCCATAACCAAGTGTACCTCGCAAATATCTTAGCACCTGCTTCAATGCATTGCCGTGTGACTCACGTGGTGAATGCATGTACCTGCTAAGAATACCAACTGAGAAAGATAAATCTGGTCTCGTGTGTAAGAGGTATCTAAGGCATCCAATCCTTCGCCTATAGACAGTTGCATCAATCTCTGGTTCTTCAAGTGCTTTAGACAGCTTCAAACCAAAATCCATTGGTATTAAAGATGGATTACAAGTATCCATTCCTGCTTCCTTTAAGATCCGTTGTGCATACGCCTCTTGTTTAATCTCTATTCCTTTTGAACTTTGCTTCACTTCAATGCCAAGGTAGTATGTGAGTTTTCCAAGATCAGACATCTCAAAGTTTCGTGACATTGAGGCTTTGAACTCCATGACTGTCTTCAAAGAGTTTCCGGTCACAAAGAGATCGTCGACATATATTGCAAGTATCAAAACAGTGCTTCCTTCTTCCTTACGGTAGACTGAGCTCTCCTTAGAACACTTAATAAAGCTCAAGCTCTTCAAAACATGATCAAGTTTAGTGTTCCAGGCTCGTGGAGCTTGTCTCAAACCGTACAAGGCCTTTCGAAGTTTGAAAACCTTATGCTCTTCTCCCTTCTTTTCAAATCCTTCGGGCTGAGATACATACACATCTTCAGTTAACTCTCCGTGTAGGAATGCTGTTTTGACGTCCAGATGATGGATCTCCCATCCACTTGCAGCAGCTAACCCAAATAGCAATCTTATAGTCTCTATTCGAGCTACCGGCGCAAAGACTTCGTCAAAATCTATTCCATGTTCTTGCACGTATCCCTTCGCAACAAGTCTTGATTTGAATTTGTTGATAGTTCCATCTGCATTCCTTTTGATCTTGAAAACCCACTTGAGTCCTATCACTTTGACTCCAGGTGGTTTCTCTACTAACACCCACGTCTCATTCCTATCAATAGAATCGATCTCGTCTGTGCAAGCTTTTCTCCATTGAACAAGTTTGCTGGCTTCTTGAAAGTTGATTGGTTCGTCATTGAGTGCAAGAAGTAGAAACTCACACTCTATGTCGGCCAATAGTAAATAGTCTTCAAGATAGCTAGGACGATTCGATTGACGTGTTGAGCGTCTTGGTTGTTGTGGTTCGGCTTGTTCATCGTCGGGATTAACTTGAACAGGTTCCGGTAGATGTACTTCCGTCTCTTCAGCATCTATCTCTTCCTGTTGAGTTCCAACCACAAATGGACCATGTCCGTCGTCCATTGTAGCACCCCATGACATCCGAAACATACCAGGTTCGCTCTGTACTTCCTTGTCATCTCCCTTCCAATTCCAACATTCCTTTTCACTAAAGATCACATCTCGACTTACAATTATTCTTCTGGAGCTCGGATTGTAGAGTCGATAAGCTTTGGATCCAGGTTCAATGCCGAGATGAACCAATGCTTGTGATCTATCATCGAGTTTCTTGAGTTGTCCAGAATCGATCTTTGCATGTGCAAGACATCCGAACACTCGAACATGTCCTATGCTTGGTTTCCTTCCTCTCAAGCATTCGTATGGTGTCTGATTCTTCAAAGCTCTTGTGGGAACTCGATTAATCAGATATGTGGCATGACGAACTGCTTCTCCCCATAAGTAATTTGGAACACTCATAGCCTTTAGAATGCTCCTTGTCATCTCCATGAGTGTGCGATTTCTCCTTTCGACCACTCCGTTTTGTTGTGGGGTATATGGAGCTGTTAGATGACGTCTAATCCCACTGTTGTTGCAAAACTCTTGAAACTCCTTTGATGTAAACTCACCACCTCTATCCGTACGTAGTGTGATTATATCTTTGTTGACTTCCTTCTCAACAAGTTTCTTGAATTCTTTGAACTTTTCAAACGCATCTCCCTTCTCCTTCAGTAAGATCGTCCACATATATCTTGTGCAATCATCAATTATCACAAAGATATACCTATTGTGTGCAGGTGTAGCTGGTGAGATAGGACCACACAAATCTGCGTGTAGTAGTTCCAATGCTTGCGATGATCTATACGCAGTAGCCTTTGGAAAAGCTTGTCGAGCTTGCTTTCCAACCAAGCAAGAGTCGCAGATTTGTTTCTCTTCTTGAATCTTCGGTAACCCGTGCACCATCTCATGTGTTGCCATGGACTTTATAGTTTTGAAACTAATGTGTCCAAGTCTAGCATGCCATCTCCACGTTTCTTCTTCCATTCTCGTGTGCAAACAAGCCGGTCTACCAACTTCAAGTCTGAGTTTGTAAAGTCGGTTAGGCGACCTCATCACTTTCACCAGCAACCTTCCGTTTGGATCCTTCAGTGTTAGGTAATTATCCTTCATCCTAACATCACACCCTTGTTCAGTGGCTTGTCCAAGGCTAAATATGTTGCTTCTCAACTCTGGAATGTAGTATATGTCGGTCAAGAGTTTGTGTTCTCCTGTTTTTGCTTCAAACAGTATCGACCCCTTGCCATTGATGTCGACACAAGATCCATCTCCAAACTTAACTTTTCCTTTAATGTTTTCATTAAGCTCAGAAAAGTATGATCTCTCTCCCGTCATATGGTTGCTAGCTCCGTTGTCTAAGTACCACATTCCATGCTTGCTTTGTTCCAGTGTCTTAGGAATGACCTTCTCCTCATTGAGAAACACGATCTCATGCATATATAAGGCTACATCAGCTTCCTCTGTTTCGCCTTTGTTAAGCTCTTGGTCATGTCTCTTTTCTGGACACACTGAAGCGAAGTGACCCGGTTTATCACACTTGAAACATACAATCTGAGACATGTCCTTCTTCTCCTTGTATTTGTCTTGTGAGTTAAACCGTCCACGTCCTCTGCCTCTTCCTCTGTTTCCTCTTCCACGACTCCATCCTCTACCTCTTCCTCTTGAGTTGTACGAGTTATTGGAGCTCGCGTACAGAAGGTTTCCTTGTGGCTCATGCGTATCTTCTTCTTGAATCCGTTCTTCATATGCTTTAAGTCTCCCAACAATATCTTCGAAACTAGTTTTATTCAGATCGAGAACTTGTTCAAGTGAGGCTATGATCTGAATATACTTGCTTCGCGGTAAGCTGTTTAAGAACTTCTTTACTAGCTTAGGTTCTTCCAAAGATTGACCTAAAGCTGCGGATTTCGAGGCCAATTCTGATATCTTGCCTGAGAAGACATCGATCGAATCTGAATCTTTCATCCTTAGGCGTTCAAATTCGTTCATCAAGGTCTGAAGTCGAGCTTCCTTCACACGTTCAGCACCAAGATTTCTTGATTTAACGGCTTCCCATATCTCTTTTGGGGAGTCTTGTTCACCAACCTGCAAGATTAGGTTTTCTGGAATTGATTGAAACAATAGAGCAGTAGCGATATCCTTCTTCTCTTCATCGTCTGTCCCTGGTTCAATTGATTCCCAAACCTTATGTACTCGCAGTAACACCTTCATTCTCATAGACCAGACCGTGTAGTTTGTTGAAGATAGCATCGGGCAGACCACCGTGGATGGCACGGCTTCTCTTGTCTTCGATGTCGGCTTCGTATCACTCATCTCTTTGGTGAATCGAATCCTTCAAACAAAACCTCGAGCTCTGATACCAAATAAAGTGTGACCAAAACAAAACGTGAATACGTTCAACCTAGTTTCGGCCTTGAACAGACAGCTTAATAAAGATTCCTTCCTTTATTAATGTTTAGAAAACTCTCTCAAAAACTAAACAAAAGCTATTGTTCTTTTCTCTTAAGATTTCTCTTATTCTCTCTTATGATTCATCACAAGTCGATGACCATATATATAGGAGCTAGATTTCCTTTTCTATCCTATTACACATTGTATTAGGTATTTCCTTTTCCTAATATTAATAGCTTGAGTTATCCTAATTCCTTTAAGGATAACTTCCTTTTCTATTTGACTTCCTTTTTAGCAATGTTGAAGCTTATCTCCAACAAATATATATATACTTATAAAAAACAGACACAAACACAAACCGAGAATCAAGGAAAACAATAGTAAAAATGAAATCTAGCTTCTGTAATAAGTCAAATATTGCTAATTTAAAATATTTCAAAAATTGATGAGTTTTTTATTAGATTGATTAGATATATTTTATTTCATTGCAACAGTTTTTCCAATAAAAGATTTGACTCGTAGAGCTAAGCACAAATTACTAGTAATACAGAAATTGTATGTTTCCATTAATGTATGTATTGAAGTAACTGGTAGGGTAGTATATTATCCATACATAAAATAATATTTTTATTTCTAAATAATATTGATATATTTATATATATAACATAGATTAATTTTTATATTTTGTAATTTAATATAACATATCATATTTAATTATAAATGTTACATTATATTTTAAATTTATGATATTATTATTCAAAATTTAAAATATCTTAATTTAAATTTTATTTAATATAAGTTTTGATTTTTTTATAAACATATTTTTTATATTATTGAATAAAATAAATTAATTCTATAAAATATTTTTCAATTTTTATATATTTTAAATACAAATACTCTAAAAATCTCTATGTGAAAACAACCAACAAAGGATATTTGGATACAATCAACAAAGGACATTTAGAAAGTATTTGCAGGTTCTAAGTTTTTTCCAGTAATAATTGATTAGGTAGTGATCTGCGTTTAAAGTGTCGTTCCGTGTTTAACGTGTCGTGATGAGATAGTTTTTTAGATTAAATGTTTTATATTATACTAAGGGATTAGCGTAAAATTAAATTTGTAATTCGGTCTCGGTTCAATTTTTCCGTGTTTCAGTTATTTCAAATTAGCTACTATTTTAAAATCATATATATTTTTGGTTCATTTATATATTATTAGTTTTTAGTTTATTAAAAAGTGTAATCTAATTTATTCTATTTTAAAAAAAATATTTTATTGTATTATTTTTATAAAAAGATATACAAATTATAGCATACATTATAAAAATAACAAACATATGAAATTGATGAAATTGTTATTTTTCATTTAGTAAATAAACAACATGAATAACAAAACATATACTTATAGAGCCATCTATTAATAACATGTAACAAAAACAGTTGGATTACGTCTAAATGTTAATGGGCCTGATAAATAAAAAAGTATTTTATAATAATATATAAAGCAAATATTCAGTGTTCACCCATACCGGTTTCAGTAGGAGAAGCTTTTTTTTTCATCTAGAATTTTATTGATCAACAACATTACAAACTCAAACATGGGTTACAAGTCTGAAACATCAAAGACGCAAACAAGGTGGTTACAAGTCTGAAACATCGAAACTAAATACCGAGATAAAGATATCTAAGTCGGCAATTTTTGGTGAAATCTAAACCCAAAGCCACAAGTCGGCGGTTGCTAAAGAAAACACCCCATAAACTAAGCAAGACACCAAATCAACATGAGACGTTTTGGGTAGCCACCAAAATTCACAAACAAAACTATAATGACTACTCAGAACTTAAAGGCAAGAGCTTGGAACTTGAGACAGGCACAAACAACTACAAAATACCAAAGACTAACAACCCTAGATGGTAATCAAAGTGAAAATGAGAGAAACCAGAGCATCGCGGAAACCGTCGCTGTAAACACCCTCCAACTCCAAATAAACTCGCCATCGGACCTTGAATGGGCTATCCACGCGCCACCACACCACGAAAAAAGCTTCCCGCACACAAACCTTATTAATAGAGCCGGTAACCAAGGACTAACAACCACATACCACCAGATATGTTAAGATCGGAGTCGGTAGAGCCCGATTTGAAACTCTTGTTTTGGATGGAGATTTGAATCTTCAAATATGATATTTAGAATACCATCTAGAAGAAGAAAAGAAACTAAGACAACTAAAACAACATGACCACCTTGATACGTCCTGAGATCGGACAGGATCACTCAAACGGACTGAAATGGATATGAACTCCAAAAGGAAAACTGGATGGGATGAATGGAGACACAAAGGGTTTCGGAAGGCCCAATGATACTACCAGACTTCAATCGTTGCTGAATGTGACGCACCTGTCCAACAAAAGAAGGATCGAAATTTGGAGATAACCTCACCAAGAAACTAAGAAGTGTTCTAAACAAAGAACAAAGAGATAAACTCATAAAAAGAGGAAAACAATCTGATTATTCCGTGGCTTGTGATTACATATTTATACTAGTTGTGGTCAAAGAAAGACTAAGAGTTTTTGTGGAAAACTAGAAACTTAGAAAACACAAACAAAGACTAAGACTTTTGACTAAGAATAAGTATGTTGTTGAATGCCCCTTGATCTGACCACGACTTTGACTCCTTTTATTGATATTTCTTGATGCAAATGGGCAGAAGACTATCACCAAAGGCCAGGTCGAATTTGGAGTAAAACAAACCTAAATTGAATTTGTTATGAATTTTTCCGTGGGCTGAAAAAAGTCCATTTTGCTCAGCAACTAAACCAGCTTCATCTTCAGTATCACTTAGCTCATTCAGCTCCAAGTTAGTGTCACTTAGCTCATCCAGCTCCAAAGTAATTTCACTTAGCTCACTCAGCTCATACAGCTCATCTACTCTCACTTTAGCTGGTTTCAGCTCATGCACACTCTCTTCAGCTGGTTCTAGCTTGAGCACACTCTGTTTCAGCTCGTCCTCAGTCTCATCAGTTGGCCTTAGCTCATCCAAGGTTGCATAGATGATAAGGGAATTGACATGAACTGATGAGAAAACCTCGGTTAGGTCTAGTTGGTCAACAAGATCGCTACCTTGGGCTTTGTCCATGACCCAAGCAAGTCGGTGCTCGAACCGGGGCGTATCATTCCCTTCCTCTTCAAAAGGATTTGACCTCAAATCCATTTTACCTGAAACAAAAGAAAATGAATCAGAAAAAAAGAATTTTAAAATCATGTAATATTCAATGAAAGAAGATTTTGGATAGAAACTTCCTTGGGGTTTTGATGCCAGTTTCCTTGAGTACATGCATCTCTAAATTTTAGGCTGATGAGCACGATCAATGCTATCACTTTTCCTGTTTATCCTGGACACTCAAAACAAACATTAAAATACCAGGATCATATGTGCAAGACATGTACTTGTTCAAATCACAAATCAAAGCTTCTTTCCTTAGAACAAGTAGCACAAGTTTTAGCCCTTCAAAGCTCACATCAAAATAAGAATTAATGACCATAAGGGTTTCAAGGTAAGTGATTACATGGTTCCTAAAGAACAATTCCGAAACATGTGATATCTTACATATTTGCATGGTTTTGGTCATCTCTTTTGATGCATTTTAAGCATAAAGGATATCATTTAGGCATATTTAGGTTGCATTCCATTACATTTATCTATGTCAGGTGTTGGAGAAGCTTATTGCTGATTTTGGAGGCAATTGAGGCTAAGAAAGTGAAGTTTGGAGCAAAATGGGGGTGTAGCGACCAGGAGTGGTCGCTACAGACCCACAGGAGAAATGCGGATGCCGTAGCGACCAGGCGTAGCGACCAGGCGTGGTCGCTACAGACCCACAGACGAAATGCGTATGCCGTAGCGACCAGGCGTAGCGACCAGGCGTGGTCGCTACAGACCCACAAGAGAAATGTGGATGCCATAGCGACCAGGCGTAGCGACCAGGCGTGGTTGCTACAGCCTGTAGCGACCAGGCGTAGCGACCACAGCTAGTCGCTACAGGCAAAAATACCCAAATTTTGATGGGTCAACCCGGGTTTGTTGGGTTGATCTGACTCATTTTTTGGACTCCTATATATAGTTTTAGACCCTAAAACCCTAGGGGGATCTTTTTTTCTCTCAAAAACTTTGTCTAAACTAAAAAAGCTTGAATCTTTTGATCATTGGAAGGAAGTATTTCAATTTTTATTGTGTTTTTCTTGCTCATTAACATGATTTGCCTTGAATCTCATATGGGTTTAAGGTTTCTCATGGAAAATATTGAGTAGTGAACTTGTGATTCATGGGTTAAGTAGATTAGGGTGATTAAGTGGATATTTAGAATGTCTTTTGCTTGATTAACATTATTCTATGCTTACTAAGTGTTCTTAATGCTAGATTAGACTTGATCACTCTTATCTAGATCTTAAGCTATTTTATGCCCGAAAGGTGTTTGTTAAAATGCTTGAATGAACTTAGTATTGCTCTAGCTTGAATAACCAAAGACATTTGATGTTAGGATTGCTAGATGGTTAGTAGACTTAATCATAATGCTTGTTTGATAGTATTAAGCCAAAGACATTTGATGTTTAGTACTTGATTACAAAGGGATTTCTATCATGGAAGTGGATTAGTCTATTTTATGAGTTCTAGACCTATAGACTTGTTGATTGTTTTGTTTGTGCATCCTAGATTGAATCTTGATCACCCGATATCGATTATCTTTCCCATGGATCCATCCTTAGCTATTGATTGAAAGTTTGATTCTTGCTCTTATTTCTTGTTTGAATTTGAGATCACCTTGTTTATAATTCTAGGAGTTTAGCTTGTTACCAATCATCAATCTTCTTATTTGCTTAGATTAGGAAAGTTTGTGTATTCTTAGTGTTATAGATCATTAGTTCCTTGTGGATTCGATCCTAAAGTGTTGCATCGATATACCATTCGATTGTGGTAGCGTGCACATTAGGTTAATTGGCCTGTGGTAAAACGCAGTAATCAATTTGGCGCTGTTGCCGGGGAACTAAGTAGATTTATCATTAGGATTTCAAACTTTCTTGAGATTAAGCTTTATTTTCTTAGGCTTTGTTTTGCTTTGTATAGTTATTAACCTTTTATCCTAGCTTTTGTTCTTTGCAGTAATGGCTGCAAGCTACTTTGATTGGCCACAAGAAGAGGAAGACACATTTGAAGATCACATGGAAGATGATGAGCCATATGTGGAGCCACCCTTTGATGAAAGTGTACTCACACCAGAACAGAGTGTTAAGGTAGATGAGCTTTGCAAAGAGAACCCAATGTTGACAAGGAGTGACATGGCAGTGATGCTAAGGTTGAATCTTATGCAACACCGGGCAACACTAGAAGGAAGAGAGCTCACAGGTACTGAGATAAGGATTGCTCATCAGCTCAAAGAGGTATTTTATTGGGTTCCACCAACCCAACTAGAAGGTATAAGCGATTCTACTTTTGAACTTCATTATTTTGAGGATAGTCGCTTGCCTTGTGTTGAAGATATTACCTCTGATTTGAATTCTCATGTGCTCATCAACGAATGTCTTGATCTGATATGTGAAACTAGAAAACTAGATGACTTGAGAGTAGAAAAGATTGTTAGAGATCATCTTGAAGTTTGTTTTGACAAGGACTATCTTTGTGCTTCAATTGATCTTGAAACTGATTTTTTTATGCTTGATGAACCTAGACCTCTTCTTGAACTAGCTGATCTAGGGGATGAACTTGATGTGGATAAGCTTTTGCTTGAGCTAGAAATCCCCATTGGCCAAAACAATGATGAGAATAAGAATATTGTGTTTTATTTGATTGATGGGGATAGAGTTGACTACTTTGTTAAAACATCGTTTGAGCCTGTAGTTGACTTTGTGTTTCCACCAAATGCATTTGATTCTCATGAACATCTGAACCTCATGGAGCATTTTATAACTCATGCTACATCTCTTGTGAAGCTCTTTGATAAAAAATCTGTCTATTTTCTATGGACAGTAGTGTGCTCCTTTGCGCACTTTGTTTCTTTTTCTTGTAGGAGATGGATCAAAGGTGCATTGGCTCAACCTTTTGATTCTTATGATTAACAAGGACACCAAGTCAAGCTAGAGACTTAAAACAAGCGCGCTTGGGAGGCATTCCCATGTTTATCCTTTGTATATATTTCTATTTATCTCTTATCTTGCTTTAGTGTGTTTGAATAAGCTTAGGGACAAGTTTGAGGGAGTTCTAAAACTTTCCAGAGGTCATGCCAAAACTGCCAAAGTCTCAACAAGTCGTCCCTCCACATTCCCTCCTCTCATCAAGCCAACTCCAAGTAAGTGCATCTCCACATTTGTAAATACTTAGTTCTTTCATATTTTTTCTCTTTTGATCTCTCTTTCAAGTTTACTACCACACAAGAGACTGTGTGAAGTAAGTTTGGGGGAGAGTCTACCATCTCACATTGTGTTTTGTTTTGTTTACTTGTCATGAGTCTCATGCATTGCATTGTACATACTTATTTGCATAGAAAAACCTAAAAAAAATTGAAAATTTTCGAAAACACCAAAACAAGCATTTAGGTTTTTATTTTGTTTCATTTTCATCCTTAAGTTTGAGTCTAAAAGCATTTAGGTTGCATCCATATACATAAGGAGTTGTGTTTTAATTGTCTTGAAAAGAACACATGTCTAGAACTCAACATGATACCCTAGCTAAACATATCAAGTAGCTTAAACATCTTAAGAAAAAAAAAACTTGTATGCTTCGAGCCTTGAAGACTCTACTTGAAAACTTGTTGTGAGCTTGATATTGACTAGTTCTTGAAACCAACTCCAACCTACTTGAGGCATAATGAACTTAATTTCTCTTTCTTATGGGTACTTGCATACTCAAACATGGATCTCATACACATTTGGGTTATCTTATTCCATTCATTACACTATTGATAACCCAAATGGCACCCCCATACCCATGAACCCTTACCATTCTTTGAAACCACCATTGATTTGCTTGTGTGATGCCTCTTATTGATAGCTTGTCATGTGCAAAATCTTGAGAGTATTGGGAGCGACATAGGTTTGTTCTCATCTTTTGCTAGCATTAGGACCTCACTTGAGCTAGCATTTAGGATTGTGGTTGGGTTTGTGTACTTTTGAGTTTAAGATCTTGGGTTTGGGAAAAGATATGATTGAAATGAATGAACAAAAAGAGTGCTATAAGAAGAAAAACCCCTAGGGACAAAAGAAAATAAGAAAATAAAAGCTCTAGATGTGTCAAATAGTACCCCCAAAAGAAAAGAAAAAGAAAAAAAAAGAAGAGTGGGAAAAGATAAAAAAAAAGATGAAAAGTCCCTAGTTGGTTGAGACAAAGAAAAGGAAAAGAGAGTGTTCATTGTGTGAGTGTGAGATGAGTGTTGTCTTTGGGCATTGGTGTGGAGAAGAAGGGTAGATCATGGAATCACCTAGGACAAGGGTAGTTTGATGAGAACCGGTCTATGTATGCGTGAATTGCTTCTGGTCTTAGATAAATTTTGCATAATGATCAAGCTCTTATTTTTGAGTGATTACCACTTTAAAAAGATGTATTTGAAACATTCTCTTCTTTCACATTAGACCATTTTCACTCACCAAACCAAATGATTGAGATCAAGTTCCCATTTGCAAGAATTCACCTTATTTGCTTGTTAATAAATGTGAGAGTTGGTTGAAAGACTTGTTGATTGATGAGTGAATGACTTGTGTAAAGATATTTGAGTTGAGATAAGCCTTGAGAAGCTAGAGTGTAATAGGAAAGATTGTTCATGCTACTTGCTATGTTTACCTAGGATGTGATGTTGAAGGCTAGGAAATGTATCTTTTGGTTATGAACTACCATCTTCAAACCCCTCTCTCTTGCTTGTTTTTGAAAGTTCACTTGGGACAAGTAAAGGACAAGTTTGGGGGAGTTGATATCTTACATATTTGCATGGTTTTGGTCATCTCTTTTGATGCATTTTAAGCATAGAGGATATCATTTAGGCATATTTAGGTTGTATTCCATTACATTTATCTATGTCAGGTGTTGGAGATGCTTATTGCTTATTTTGGAGGCAATTGAGGCTAAGAAAGTGAAGTTTGGAGCAAAATGGGGGTGTAGCGACCAGGAGTGGTCGCTACAGACCCACAGGAGAAATGCGGATGCCGTAGCGACCAGGCGTAGCGACCAGGCGTGGTCGCTACAGACCCACAGAAGAAATGCGTATGCCGTAGCGACCAGGCGTAGCGACCAGGCGTGGTCGATACAGACCCACAAGAGAAATGCGGATGCCATAGCGACCAGGCGTAGCGACCAGGCGTGGTCGCTACAGCCTGTAGCGACCAGGCGTAGCGACCACAGCTGGTCGCTACAGGCAAAAATACCCAAATTTGATGGGTCAACCCGGGTTTGTTGGGTTGATCTGACTCATTTTTGGACTCCTATATATAGTTTTAGACCCTAAAACCCTAGGGGGATCTTTTTTTCTCTCAAAAACTTTGTCTAAACTAAAAAAAAGCTTGAATCTTTTGATTATTGGAAGGAAGTATTTCAATTTTTATTGTGTTTTTCTTGCTCATTAACATGATTTGCCTTGAATCTCATATGGGTTTAAGGTTTCTCATGGAAAATATTGAGTAGTGAACTTGTGATTCATGGGTTAAGTAGATTAGGGTGATTAAGTGGATATTTAGAATGTCTTTTGCTTGATTAACATTATTCTATGCTTACTAAGTGTTCTTAATGCTAGATTAGACTTGATCACTCTTATCTAGATCTTAAGCTATTTTATGCCCGAAAGGTGTTTGTTAAAATGCTTGAATGAACTTAGTATTGCTCTAGCTTGAATAACCAAAGACATTTGATGTTAGGATTGCTAGATGGTTAGTAGACTTAATCATAATGCTTGTTTGATAGTATTAAGCCAAAGACATTTGATGTTTAGTACTTGATTACAGAGGGATTTCTATCATGGAAGTGGATTAGTCTATTTTATGAGTTCTAGACCTATAGACTTGTTGATTGTTTTGTTTGTGCATCCTAGATTGAATCTTGATCACCCGATATCGATTATCTTTCCCATGGATCCATCCTTAGCTATTGATTGAAAGTTTGATTATTGCTCTTATTTCTTATTTGAATTTGAGATCACCTTGTTTATAATTCTAGGAGTTTAGCTTGTTACCAATCATCAATCTTCTTATTTGCTTAGATTAGGAAAGTTTGTGTATTCTTAGTGTTATAGATCATTAGCTCCTTGTGGATTCGATCCTAAAGTGTTGCATCGATATACCATTCGATTGTGGTAGCGTGCACATTAGGTTAATTGGCCTGTGGTAAAACGCAGTAATCAACATGCACAAATTTCTCAGATTTAGAGCACAAAAGATTAAGTCTAAACTGAAAATTATTTATCCAAGGCTCAACATGTTTATCAAAGAAGGTGTTGTAAATCAGAATACTTTCAAGGCATGAAACACCATAGAACCTTTTCAAAACGTGCCTATAAAGATCAGAAACAAAACACAAAAGTTCAAGATTAATTTCAGAGAAAGAATGGACAAGTTTCAAAACAAAATCACAAAAATCGGTTTTAGCTCTAAGTGATTTATGTTCCAGCAACTTCTTAACCAAGAATTCATCCAGGGCACTAGTGGATGCAGACAAATTTCCAATGATCAGTGCATGTCTATAAGAACTCAGATTAAAGCCATTTTCTTTGAAGACAAATGAAACAAATGGTTTTCTAGCACAAAAATCAGGTTGTTGCAATTCAAGCTCTAATGCCTTTTCAAAATGATCAAAACCTTTGATATGTTTCAAAAACTGATCAAAACTCAAAACAAATCCAGAATGGATGTCATTGCCATTTTTAAAACATCTTTGATCAAAAATTCCATCAGGTTCAAATTTCTCAAAAGAATGAATCATGTTATCAAAAACAAAATTTGAAACACAAAATTCTTTAAATTTGTCAAAACCAAAACGTTTCACATCTTGAGAACTGATCTTAACAAACATTTCAGGCAGAGAATTAAGCAAATAAAGTTTCTCACAGTGCTCTTTAGACAAAAGCGTAGAAGTTGTGCCTGGATCAAAGCAAAGATGTTTCTCTATGTTGATGGATGATGTGCTTGGTGCTTCCTTATCAAAGATTGGATCAAGCTCGTCTTCTTCATCAAAGATTGGACTAAGATCATTGTCCAAGGGTCTCCTAGTATCAAGACGTGGTCCTTGTTGTGGGTAGTCCAATGGTTCTTCTTCAAAAACCTGTGAAACTAGAACAAGACTACTCGGATGCTCAGGTTCAAAAAAGGTAGTCCATTAGTCTCTTCATTATCAATAATCATAAGATCAGATTTTGGAGAAGAAAGATCACATTCATCCTCACAAATGATCAAACTTTCAAATAGATCTTCATCATATTCATCATAGATGGGTAAAGAATCTGAAAAATCATTAAGTTCTTCAAAATGGTTTTCAGATTCACCTTGGGTTTTCTTACTGATGAACAAGGATGGCTTAGCTAGAGGGGCACGTGTGGATGTGCTCTTCTTTTGGCTCTTGCCGATGGTCTTGAGGGCTTCCACTTCCTTCACAAAATTCTTGGGCATCAAACTGAAACAATCGCCTCTTTGGATTAGCCATATCTCTAGATGATCTAGATTGCTCTCTACATCTTTGGTTTGGCACCTTATGTGATCTTCTTATAGTTGGCCTTTCCTGCACAATAACAAACTCATAAAAAAAATCAAAGAATTTTGAGATGAAGATTTAAAGTTAGCCTGTCGCTGGAATTTCTCCTTGTTACTTTCCTTGAGAAGACCAAACATTTTTTATCCTAAAAATTACTCAACACAAAAGGTTAACAAATAACAAAATAATTCTCACACTCTCAAGTGTTTAATCTCACCCACTCAAGTGTTTCTCTCAGATTTTAGTGGTCACCCAAGAGTCTCTTCTCAAAGTTCTAAGAGAACAAATTAAGTAGCCCAATGGATTTCTCCAAGCAACAAGAGATGAACACAAGATAGAGAGATAAGAGAATTGACTTTTGAAATCCGTATTAACCACTCCAAGGCTGGATTTCTCTTCAGCCAGCAGGATTTCTCTTCCACCACCTAGCCAAATAAATTAAACTTTTTTTTTGTTTTTTTTTTTGTTAGATCTTTTTTTATATATAGAAGAATGGAAATAGGTTAGGTAGTGGCCTAGATTTGAGATATAAAGAAGAAGAAGAAGAAGAAGAAGAAGAAGAAGAAGAAGAAGAAGAAGAAGAAGAAGAAGAAGAAGAAGAAGAAGAAGAAGAAGAAGAAGAAGAAGAAGAAGAAGAAGAAGAAGAAGAAGAAGAAGAAGAAGAAGAAGAAGAAGAAGAAGAAGAAGAAGAAGAAGAAGAAGAAGAAGAAGAAGAAGAAGAAGAAGAAGAAGAAGAAGAAGAAGAAGAAGAAGAAGAAGAAGAAGAAGAAGAAGAAGAAGAAGAAGAAGAAGAAGAAGAAGAAGTGTTTAATGAAAGATGAGAAGGATGGATAGATAGTACCGTGCTCTGATACCAAATTGATACGTCATGAGATCGGACATGATCACTCAAACGGACTGAAATGGATGAACTCCAAAAGGAGAGCTGGATGAGATGAATGGTGACACAAAGGGTTGCGGAAGGCCAAATGATACTACCAGACTTCAATCGTTGCCGGATGTGACGCACCGGTCCAACAAAAGAAGGATCTAAACTTGGAGATAACCTCACCAAAAAACTAAGAAGTGTTCTAAACAAAGAACAAAGAGATAAACTCATAAAAAGGGAAAACAATCTGATTATTTTGTGGCTTGTGATTACATATTTATACTACTTGTGGTCAAACAAAGACTAAGCGTTTTTGTGGAAAACTAGAAACTTAGAAAACACAAACAAAGACTAAGACTTTTGACTAGATATAAGTATGTTGTTGAATGCCCCTCGATCTGACCACGACTTTGACTCCTTTTATTGATATTTCTTGATGCAAATGGGCAGAAGACCATCACCAAAGGCCTGGTCGAATTTGGAGTAAAACAAACCCAAATTGAATTTGTTATGAATTTTTCCGTGGGCTGAAAAAGGTCCATTTCGCCCAGCAACTAAACCAGCTCCATCTTCAGTATCACTTAGCTCATTCAGCTCCAAGTTAGTGTCACTTAGCTCATCCAGCTCCAAAGTAATTTCACTTAGCTCACTCAGCTCATACAGCTCATCTACTCTCACTTTAGCTGGTTTCAGCTCATGCACACTCTCTTCAGTTGTTTCTAGCTTGTGCACACTCTGTTTCAGCTCGTCCTCAGTCTCATCAGCTGGCCTTAGCTCATCCAAGGTTGCATAGATGATAAGAGAATTGACATGAACTGATGAGAAAACCTCGGTTAGGTCTAGTTGGTCGACAAGATCGCCACCTTGAACTGTGTCCATGACCCAAGCAGGTCGGTGCTCGAACCAGGGCGTATCACACCTTCTCACGTACGAACGACATGAAGTCGTCACCCGGAGAAAGTGAAGACAATTTTTTTTCTCTCGCTTTGCGTTTGGTCCTTTGTAGGAGAAGCTTCTTCTCACGGTTTTCATCAATTAAGTTATTAGAGTTTGAGTTTCAATTGTAAAAAGCGGTCAAATACCAAAACTCTTTTGTGTAATGACACTTGAGATGAAAACTTGGAAACTTGTTTTTTTTTTTAATTATGCGACTTTGGTGTTTGAATAACTTGAGATTACTGTGTGCTCAATAAACTTGTGAAGTCAACAATAATGTGCCATTTAGCATCGATCTTAACTACAAACAAACAAAGTTTATCCCGGTTAAGCCATTTGAATCAATTAGACTGTGTCGTGTGTTCATCCTTCACATGGCCAAAGATTGGGACAACGATTGAGCCGTCTTGCAGATCTGGTTTATTATTACCATCATTTCTATCTTTCTCTTCTTCCAATTTCTTAACTATTAACTGAAGCACCTAATCAAAAACCAAAATCAATAAGAAATAGTCTAAAAATTAAAACTCAGATCTAACAGCGAAGAAATAAAGATCTTCCTACAATATCAACTCAAGCGGATCACATAACCTCTTGCAGGATTTCTGCCACACGACGATTTTTATGCTCGACAATTTCTCTGTTTCTATCATCACTATTTTCTTGTATGTCTACGTACGCTGAACTTTGGAGTTTTAAACGGAAGTGCACCAGAAAAGGTAAGATCACTTTGGTGATATAGATAGTCAAATCAATTATCTTAAACCTTTCCACATATACCATAAATTGGGATGTTACGATTAACCCCCCCACTTACATAGCGCAACGTCCTCATTGCGCACCACAACAAGTCTCAAGATGCCTCTCGGGTTAGAACCGAGATGGATAACCAGCTCTGATACCACTTGTAACCCATGCGGCCGCCCACGTCTAATGGGCCACTCACGTCCGCTCTCTCGGCCCGTGGGCTCCATCTCGTTCCAACGGTTAATGCGTAAAATTTCAAAGGCTCGAAATCATTGTTTATTGAAATTGTAATCACCACCTGAACTTTCCTCGTGTTTTGGTCTCACTCGCACGGTATCGCGAATCACTTCCCGATAGATCATCCATCCTTTCACTAACCAAAGCACGCTTAATTCTGGAATTCTAAATTGATGAGTGACGGAAAAGGTAAGTCAACTTTAATGACATATGTAGCCAAATAAATTATCTTAAACTTTTTTTTATATAAAAGAAATCGGGATGTTGCAATAATGTTTTTACAAATATTTTCTAACCATAACTTTTTTGTAAACGGTATCTAATCTACTTAAAATGTTTTTAGTTATATAAACCGAAGAATTAAGCATAATTTAAAAAAAAAAGGTTATATTAGATCTAATTTGTCACTTATATACTCTTTACAGAGGATCAGTCAATACATTAATATTGATGATTCATTAGATAAATCTTTATGAGTCTTTTTACATGAATGTTTTTGGGCAAATTTTTTAAATAAACCTTTAGAAGTTTTTGTCACAAAGATATACTTCAAATAGAAAACTGATCAAAATAGAACTTTTATTTTGAAAATTACCTCTAAAATCACACCTCATAACTCTAAATATTAAGTTTAAATTAGTTAACTTAAGGAGTATAAATATATATTTATATCTTTTAATAAAATATATTTTGATTATTTTTTAAGTTTATTTTGATGAAAATATTTTTTTATCTCTATAGGGTTTTCCTTTTTTGTGTTAGTTGTTTTTATTTTGGTATGAGTTACTATTTCTATATTACATTTTTTATAAATAAAACAGGAAAAAATTATTCATTCGGCCAATGGTTATGGGTTTTGGAGGCCCAAATAAAAAAATCCATTGGGGATAGAGAGGGAGAGCAATGATATATACCACGTCAGCACGTGCATTCCTCTCCAACTACCCTTTCGTGCTCTCTCTCTCTCTTCTTCCCCACTTGTCGTCTTCTTCTGCATCTTCTCTCTTCCTCTTTCTTCCTCCATCCTCCGTATTTTATCTTCTTTTCTTCAGATACTCTCTTTTGATTTTGTCAAAATCTTAGTTCTAGAATCCCAACGATTGTGATGCCTACTTGGTGGGTCAGAAAGTCCGGTAAGAACAAAGACGATTCTCACCTTGTTCAGACCCAAAGTCGTTGTGTTGCCGACAAGAGTATCAGAAGGATCTCCGCTGATAACAAATCGAACGGTGATCCCGTTACTCCTTCTCGCTGCACCCCACGTTGCAGCCGTGAATTCGCAGGAGCTTCTGGTTTCTCCGAAGAGAAGAAATGTCATCCTCTTCCTCTCCCATCGCTCTCTACTTCGGTTCCTAACGACCACGTAAGCGGATCTGTTTCTGGATCGTCTTCTGTTTCAAGCGTTAGCTCATCTGGATCAGCTGAAGATCAGAGTCAACCCTGTGGACCTAGGTTCGATTTTCCCCCTTTTTATTTATTGGACCTCTTGCTTTTAGTTATTCCTGAATGTTTTGCGTATAGAAATTGCTTATTAAAGTTACGCTTTTACTGTTTGATAATCTGTGGATTGTGATTCTGACTGATAAACATATAGCAGGAAATCTAATGCAGCAGCAGCTTCTCCAAAGGCAGGAACTAGACCCACGTCTCCGCTGCATAACAGATTCTCTGGCATGACCTTAGAGTCTCCAACAGGGAGGTACGATGATGGAAGGTCCTCTGAGTACCACCCTTTGCCTCTGCCGCCTGCTTCTCCTACAAGCCCTTCTCTTGTGCTGCCGGTTTCTCCTTCTAGTCCTTCTTCTGTGCAGGGGTCTTGGATTGTAGGAGGGTCAGAGTCGTCTCCTTTGGGGCTTTCCAAGTGGAAGAAAGGGAGGTTTATAGGGAGTGGTACCTTTGGGAAAGTCTATCAAGGGTTTAACAGGTCATAATCAAATTCATTTACTGATGAGAAATTTGATAAGTTGGCTTAGGTTTTAGATCACAAGATTTGGCTGAGTGCAGTGTTCTGATGGATAGGGGGTTTGATGATAGCTTTCTCTGTAGGCTATAAATTTTGATATCTGGGTCAATTGCTCTCTCAAACCAGTAACCAGAGTTGCTATGTGTGATGAGTTTTGGTGTATCGAACGGTTTACTAGTAATATGCTGTTGGACTTATGTTTGTCGGCATTTTTGATGGTTAGTGTCCATATTTACTTAGATCAAGATTGAAGGTTAGTTTCACCTGCCATTTGATCAATTTGAAGGTTACATTCACCTGCCATCTAGATTAAGTTTCTATAATGCTAGCTCCTTTTACAAATATAGAGTTATAACTTTGAGCATCCTCCTCTGAGTTGTTTGGTACGTCCATATAACTTTTTTGCGATTCTTATAGTGAGGAAGGAAGAATTTGTGCTATTAAAGAGGTCAAGGTCATATCTGACGACAAAAACTCAAAGGAATGTCTGAAGCAACTAAATCAGGTTTTTTAGATCACCTTATCTTCTGTATATGTCTGAACACTCTAATATTGGTCACACCTGTAACCAGACTAATTTGATTTGCAGGAGATAAATGTGCTGAGCCAGCTTTGTCATCAAAATATTGTTCAGTATTACGGAAGTGAACTGGTAAGTGTCAATCTCTCTGAGGTTCAGGAAAAGATGCTTGTTGCGTTTGAGCACGTAATATTGTTATATGAAAACTATACTAAAGTGAAAACTATACTAAAGCCTCGCTGGACATGTGTTTGGATATTTGTTATGGCTGTAGAGTGAAGAAACCTTGTCCGTCTACTTGGAGTATGTGTCAGGTGGCTCAATCCATAAACTACTAACGGAGTATGGTGCTTTCACTGAACCTGTTATCCAAAACTACACACGGCAGATTCTCTCTGGGCTTGCCTATTTACATGGACGAAATACAGTACATAGGTAGTTCGGCTGTAATATTGGAAACTATAGCTTAGAAGTTAAATGGAACTTCATTAGCCTCTTCTTGGAAATCTGATAAAAATTATTTTGATCTAACAGGGACATCAAAGGAGCAAATATATTAGTGGATCCGAATGGTGAAATCAAGTTGGCAGATTTTGGGATGGCCAAACATGTAAGTATGAATAAAAGGTTCTTTTAGTCTGGATCGTCATCACAGGCTGCAGAAGATATCAATTATTTTATTTTCTTGGTCATATAATTCTAGAAAATTATGCTTGCTTGTTATATCCGTTTCTTTCTGCAACAGGTAACAGCCTATTCTACTATGCTTTCTTTCACGGGGAGTCCTTATTGGATGGCACCCGAGGTAGTTTTCCATTTCTTTTTCACTTGGAGAAGTTCATTCAAGTGGCACATGGGACATTATGTTCTTGCAGCTGATAGAAAATAACCTCATGCTTCTGTTTTCTTCTAGGTTGTGATGCACAAAAATGGCTACACTCTTGCAGTCGATGTGTGGAGTTTGGGTTGTACTATTCTTGAAATGGCGACAGCAAAGCCACCTTGGAGCCAGTTTGAAGGGGTATATGATACAGAAGACAGGAATTAATCTTTTATTCACTCATCTTTATATTATTCTAAATTCCAAGTTGTCTCGTGTCACTCACTATCTTTGTCAGGTTGCTGCAATTTTCAAAATCGGGAACAGCAAAGACATGCCAGAAATACCTGATCACCTTTCAAATGATGCAAAGAATTTTATAAGACTTTGTCTGCAACGAAATCCAACAGTACGTCCTACAGCTGCTCAGCTTCTAGAACACCCTTTTCTACGTGTACACTCACCGAGAGTGGCTAATTCTAGCATGCACAAAGATGCCTCCCCACGAATCTATG
Organism: Moricandia moricandioides; assembly: GCA_905132885.1. NCBI lineage: Eukaryota > Viridiplantae > Streptophyta > Magnoliopsida > Brassicales > Brassicaceae > Moricandia > Moricandia moricandioides. Next base: position 93,223 of record CAJHQQ010000885.1, on the reverse strand, counting down.
ATGGAATCTCTACAATGGTATGTTTATTATATATATGTTGGCCTTGATTACTTCGTTTTCCTTCTAGCAAGCTAAACTTGGGTATCCTTCTTGAGCAGCCTACAAGGGAACCACCTTATTCAGGGAGACATCCCGTCTTTCATCCTATAAAGAGCCCGAGGTAAAAAAAGGGTTTGTACCTCAATCTATATCATGCTTGGTTGTGTCAAACTAAATGCGTCTTTCTTTCGTACTTTGCAGCAGAGAAAACGTAAGAGCCATCACATCATTGCCAGTATCTCCATGTTCAAGCCCTTTACGGCAACTTGGACCAGCATACAAAAGTTGTTTCCTGTCGCCTCCTCATCCTTCTTATGCGTTTCCCGTACAAGACAGTGGGTACAACCAAGCGGAGTTTGCTGCAAGTCCTTTTAGGTTTAAGAAAGACACATCGATAGAACCATCTAGTTACAGAGCTCAAACGCCGAATTCACCCTTCAGATCAAGACTGGTGTAGAAAATTAAAGTGAAGATTGAGATTTTAAGAGAGCCGCACCCAAAGAGTTGGGCCAAGGACCATGTATAGACAGTGTCTCTTCTGGTTTGGCTCTCCTTCACTAGACTCAGGTGTGCGTGTGTGTGTGGGAATCAGAATTGGAACAAGAAGAGGAAGGATTAAGTGTAAACTGGGGCAAACAAAAAGAAGAAAAGAAAAAGATGTAAAAAGCAACATGGAAATGAATATCAAAATTATAGAAGTGAAAGTTAAAGATAGTAAGTTGTGTTATTATACAAATTTAATATTCAGTCTTCTGTTCTCAAAAACAACCCGAGTGTTGTATAGCTTACAGTGTGAATATTTCCTTTAGAAAACGTTGATGAGATTTGATTATTTATAATCTTTTGAGCTTTTTAGGTTCTATGACTTAGTCTCGTGTTTTGCTTACACTGAACGACAAACCAAGGCTCTTGGCGTCAAAGAGTCAAAATAGAGAAGCTATTTAGTTTTGATTGGAGAGAATTACGTAAAAAGACAACGGTATAGTACAAGGCATGTATCACCCCTGCCAAGGGAAAACTTCTCTGAATTTACAATGTAATCAGCGGAACAGAAGTTGCCAAGAAACAAAAAAGAGAATACATGATAAAAATTGAAGTCGGATGATTGAGGAAAGTTTTGAAATCGGAGAAGAGATTCTTAAGTCTTTGGAAAACAATTGCTAAGAAAATCTTAATTTATCATATCTATTGCCATTTGTGTGTATTGTGAGTGAATCCCGTTAGACGACTATTATATCTTATTTATACAAAAAATGAGCTGGCTTTTCTTTTCCTTTCGATTTCTTTTTGGGAAAATTGTTTATTTAAAAAAACACTAACGTTATTCCATTAGGCTAATTTTAAATTTGTTCCATTTTTTGTCTATAATGTCCTTTTTATTTATAAAAATAAATTAAATAAATAGCGTGAAAATACTTATATCAAATTAGAATGAAAATTTGCACTCCCAACCAAAGAATTTTAGCATATTTAATAATATAGAAAAAATGTTAGTCACTCTTCTATTAAATTATTGGGCTCTTCTACCCCTACCTAAGTCTACTTGACATCGAATCTTATCAAATCTTCTGTAATTTCTTGGATATATTTAAAATGTTCTTTTTACATCATATCTATCACGAAATCCCACTTTTATTATTTTCAGAAGCATTAAAGATTAACATCTAAAAAGATAGATGTCTCTCACCCCCCTCCCCCAATATTCCAGCGAAGAAACCCCGTATTTTCTTGTTCTGACCTGGATTTTTGCAGTGGATGAAACATATGTTGGTATCTATGTTACTTCGTACCACAAACCTTGTGGAATAAAAAAGTCCTTAATGAAGATGAATTTGATATGCTTCGTATTTCTCCTTTTGGGAAGTTTTTGGAGATTACAGACAAGCCAATATTTTTTGGACGATTCGGTCGTTATATTTTATCAACATAATTGAAGCTTGGTTCTTATTTTCCGGCAACCGTAAGATTATCCCTCTGATAATTTACCATCATAACATGTCTGAACTGTTGCAAATATCCGGCTAATACGAACAAGATGACGAAGAAGCATATTGGAGAGAGCTTTTTGGTACTTTTAATATGTTCTTGTTAGTTTTGTTATACGCATGCACAAAAAGGAAAAAAAAAACGTTACGGGAAAGGAGATGGGCTAAAATATGCCATCCTTGCATTACTTGCTTCTCATACTTCTCACGATCATACACCTAGTACAAGACAATACTGAAAAAAATAAAAGAAGTAGATGAATTTTCTCATTTCTTTGGGGTCGTTTATTCTTTGAGTTGGTGATGAGCAATCTCAAATAGAGGAACTGAATATCACTATTTAGAAAAAATTTGCACAGTGTTTGTTTGTGACCTATACCCATAATAATTTCAATGGTTACGACTAACATTACAAAAGTACGTACAACACACTATAATTGGCAGTGTCGAGCAAATAATGAAACTATGAACCAAATAATGGTTTTTTTAGCTGAAAGATTATTGTTGTACACGCTAAAAATAGAAACATGAATTGTCAGACTTATTCGAAATTTTAAGTTAACTGGTAAGTTATCATGGTTTTATTTTGACTTACAAGAATATTTTTTGTGTTAGCTGATATTTTATTTAATCTTACAGGATATATGGACAAATAACGGTTAAACCCATTGATATACTTTTGTACAAGTTATCCTAATTGTTATTTAATACTCCCTCTGTTTCAAAATGTTTCATATTATAGAATTTTTTTTGTTTCAAAATGATTCATTTTTTTATATTTTCAATACAACAATTAATGGTGAATTGTAAATTTTAAAGTATTTATTAAAATTTTATTGGTTAAAAATTATAGAGAATAGTTAGTTACAAAAAATAATGTATTGGTAATAAAAATTTCTTAAATTTTCTTAATATATGTGAAAATCTTAACATGAAATATTTTGAATATTGTTTCCATGATAATTGTTGAATTGACGATATATTACATAGTTTTCCTTGTCAACTGGTATTGTAGCCCGTTAATCATTTGTTTAGATGGTTACACACATGTTTAGCTAATCACTTCTTTGGGATGATGATTTCTACATTCCACCAAAATATATGGCAAGGTATAGTCAAACCCGTTGTTGATACATTTTGGTACAAATTATACAAATTCTTGTACATACATAAATTTAGTTATCCGGTATTTGATATATTATTTCCATGGTAATTGTTCAATTGGCCATTTATTACATAGCTTTCCTTGTTAACTAGTGTTGTAACCAGCTAGTCATTTGTTTAGCGGGTAACTTACATTGTAACTAGACTAATTATGAAGGTTCTTATCCGGGAGAGATAAGGTAAAACGTGGTTGGTTCTGCCAAGGTATCCATTGATACTGCTCATAAAGGCTTGCTGCATCCTCACCATACTACTCCCAACAACCACAACATATTGTAGAATAAACATCATTGTTTCCCGCAACTTCAGTTCTTACTTTACATTTGCTAGGCTTACATGTTACCGCTTCACGCATCAGTATAACATCTTCCTTGGTCGAGACATGTGTTATTTGAAAACAGTTTGGCAAGTAGTCCACCGTAACGTCCTTCCTCTTCGTCAGACCAAACCATTTTGGATCGCCAGTTACCTCGTATAATACATCTAAATTGTACCAACATAGCGGTGTACATTTAAAGTTAAATATAGCAATTATTCAAAACATTATCTATATAATATTTTGATAACGTGTTTAGCCTGTAAATGTCTGAAATTATTTACCTTATCCTATTGTCGATTTCCCTTGCATGAATATGGCTCAATCGACCCATCTTCAACGAATATACACAAAAAATGTTACTAGAGACACATGATTTACTGTGATTGCAGATGGATTATATTCTCCTCTAAATATATGAAAAAAAAAATTATATACCTTTCGTCTTTACATTATGCAAGGGAATATAAGGGCATAATTAATGCAGGTCTCTTAATAAGGGGTTCTTATTTTTTAAGAAACCGTTTCTTAATTTTAACTAAGAAAACTTAAGAACCGTCTCCTAAATAAGAGACATAAGAGACGTCTCTTATCCGGAAAATGTTAAAAAAAAAAAAATTAAAAAAAGATAAAAAAAATTAAGAACCCCATTTTAAGAGACCCGGTTAAAGATGCCCTAAGCTCCCACTGGTTCAATTTTCGAGGCATCTCTACTGGTTCGGTTTCCCGCTGCCGGTGTCGCCTTCACTCATCCTCTTTATTGCTTCTCCTTAACTTCTTCTCTCTCATGTCATATGTCTCTCTGTATTTTTTCTTGTCTTCTTCGGATTCGTAGTCGTCTTTGATTGCAATGTTTTTTCTGGGCTCTGATGACCAAGCTGGAACTGCTCTCTACTCTGGGGATTTTCGGAAGGCTTTCTCAATCTGTTACGTCTCTCACCGTGTCTTATTCCTTAGCCTTTCGCATTGCTTAGACAAACGTTTTTAATTCTGTGAGGAGTTTAGTTAATCACTATAAAAGGAAAACATTTACTCATGGATGATATAAATGTTTGTTACTGTAATATTTCACTTATCAAGATAATACCAGAAAATCTAACCCAAATCTTTATAATATAAATCTTTTGTTATATTTTAAATCTCTGACAAATCTTGACCCACAAATAGGAGAAAGAAACCTGTCTAGTAAATAGGGGTACTATCGTCATGAAGATTATCTTCTACGAAGTCCTATATTTCACGGTTATAGGCATTTCCCTAATATCATTGTTCTTCTTGGTTTTAAACCTAATTAACTCAATTAGAATTTTTTTTCCAGTTATAAAAATGTTTAAATCAAAATTTCAGATTTCGTTCTACGGATAGTAAAATCGGCATTTTACGAAGTGAAAAACAAAATCCACGTTTTTCATTGAATCTTCTAGAATTAGAATAGCATCATCTAGGTAAATAATAGTAATCTAAAAATATTTGGAATACACATTTTTCACTTAAATTATCACTCTAAAATATGTAGAACCCATAAATTACAAATTACTTAAAATCTAAAATTGGTAGAAATTGAGTTCAAAAATTTATATTGTATTCTACATATAATAAAATGTCTATTCTACGAATAAAAAAGAGCAATTACGAAAATTATGGAAAGGGCATTTCTGAAAATATTTTGTTTCTATATTTGGAAAAATCAAACTTGTTTTTAGACAACATATATATAATATTGACTCATTACCAAAGATGACATGAAAGATTCAGTAGTTCAGTAGTTGGTTTATGTTTAGTTAACGCCCCAATCCCAGTTTGAAGGCAAAATTTTTATAATTTAGTTAAATGAAAATTCATTTTTTTATTTCAGTCTATGATGTTGTGTTTAGAGTCTCAATTTGGAGAAGTATGGATTTATTCAGGTAGGGTTTAGGATATTGTTTCAGTTTGGAAATTATGTTCAAATATGGTGGTGTTTAGGGCGTCAAACCACACTTGAAAATGAAAGATTCTAAGACTATTGACTGATAAATTTCATTGCCAAAATAACGTTTACCGACACATGAACTAACTAAATAAAGTTTTTTTATAAGACATAAAGTTCATTAATATCATTACATAGAAGTGAGAAGAGATTGAAATTCATTATAGAAATCTCATCACAATTGTATATGGTATCATTTAGGGTTTAGGGTCTTGTTTAAGGTTTAAGTTCTGATTTAGAGTATAGGGTATCGTTAAGGGTGTCATTTGCCATGACATAGACATCAATGATTTGAAAGGAAGGATGAATATGAGCGTAAGTCATATCCATTAAGACTAAACCAATCCTAAGATCACGAATGTATATATTATTTGCAAATAAATTCGTGACATCTGATTGAGTAATGTTGATTAGTGGATAAATTTTTGATTTTATTTTTGTTCTCCTGAATTAAAAATAAATGCCAAAATAGAAAATAGGAAGGGTTTATAGATAAGACAACTTTAAAACGATCGATCCTAGAAAAATAGAAGAAAATAAAGTTTTCTATATATTTTGTAACACTCATCATATCTTCTTCTTATTGGTTAATATCATTATACAATTTTATTGGTTAATACCATTACTAAACATCACCATTTTTTCATTATATAATTTTTATTGGTTAATACCATTACTATACATAACAAATCTCAATGCTCAAAGTCAAGAGTTTGACCTAAGTGTTACATGCAAATGAATCGCATTAGAAATATTATTCTTTTAATCTACTCACGCAACTTCTACCAAAATTTCAAATTTTTCATAATTAAAGATAAAACTAGTAACTTTGGTGTATTCCCTAAACTAATCAGTGTAGAACAAATGATGAATCGCATGAACACCAGTAGAAAGACTCCAACAATTATAATGAACAACAACATACCTTCTTCTGGCTATCAGTTCCAACACCACTATCACACTTCTCAGACTTCGCCTTAAGATTAACCTTCTTAATGCTACAACACTCTTGCTCTCAAGATCCCATATCTTAATACTACTCGTTATCGCAGCACACAGACAATATCTATTCGGACTGAAACAAATAATACAAGAAAACTAAAACAAAACATGGCTTAAATTGGATTCACAAAACCATATGACAACAACAACAAAAAGAACACAAACCTTATGTATAACAGACAACTCTGTTAACACAAACCTTATGAGCAACAAAAGTAAAAGAGAGTGAATGAAGGTCTTTTGTTTCTGTAACTATATGCGGAAAATAGATTTGAGCAACCAAACACCCTTGGTCTCGTCAGGGGCATAGTTCCACCTAGAGATAACTCCTTGAAGGCTGGCAGATGAAAACATTCTTGTACTCAGGATCTATATACAACATCCAATAATGTTTGATTTCAGCCGCTCTCGTTGTCCCCCACTGAGAGATAGAGATCACGTTACCAGAGAGAGAGGCAGAGATAACAAGTCTTCGACTTAGGTTTTGTTTTTTTATTTGGGAATTTCTGTTTTTTTTCATTTAATTTTAATTATTTTCTATCGAAAGTTTTAATTAGTTTAATTATTAACTTATAATTTTATATGTCACAGTTAGTTTTTATTTGTAATTTCGAGGGTATAATTGACATATTGAAAAATATACTAATGGGATAAGTATAAGTTGAAATTAGCCTAGTAGGAAAATATAGATGTTTTTATGGCCTAAGCAACATTTTTCTTTTTTTTTTCTCATGCCAAGTTTTTTTGTTGGGTTTTGAAATTGTCAAAAAAAAGAAGAAATTTTTGGTTTTCTTGATGAAAAGTTAATATTAAAGTTAATGGGTGGACAGTGCGGTATCTTACGAAACATAAAAAATAATTTTTATTTAAGTCTGTTGCATCTGCAATACCTACGCATCTTATGTCATGTTATAGATGATCTAAGGTGGTGACAAGGAAGATGTCGAGTGCTATTGCCCACTTTTGATGGAGCACTAGTGGAAATGTAAAAGGCCTTCATTGGTACTTATGGGATAAAATGTGTAACGATAAAGAAAATGGGGGCATAGGTTTTCGGGATTTACAAGATTTAATACAGTTTTATTGGGAAAACAAATTTGGCCTCTGATCGAGAAACCTGATTCTCTATTTGCTATAGTTTTTAAAGGGAAATATTATAGGAAATCCGATCTTTTAGATCCAATTAAATCATACTCCCCATCATATGGATGTATGGTTTCAATTCGATCTCTGGTTCATAAATGGCTAATCAAAAGAGTGAGTACATGTAAGTCCATTTCGTTTTGGAATGACCTCTGGGTTCCTGCTCATCACCCGAGGTCAGCATTACCAAAATCCCAAAATCAGTTTCTTAATCCTTCACTTACTTTAGAGAATCTTATTAATCTTGTGGACCATACTTGTAATGTGGATTTGTTAAAGGCTTATATTCATCCATATGATGTTAAAATCATTCCGAGTATTTTGGTGAGTCGGTCTTCCCAATCGAATACAAAGAGTTGGCACTTTACAATTCTTTGGATATATTCAGTAAAATATGGTTATAATATTGAGTGTTTATATCGTGATAGGGATCTAGTACCTGAGGTGTATGGACCTAATATTAAACCTTTGTTAGCTTTCTCTTGGAAACTTAAATGTTCTCCAAAAATGAAACATTTTGTTTAGCAAGTAATCTCGGGGAGTCTACCGGTTACAAAAAAATTAATAGCAAGAGGCATACAATGTGATACACAATGTGCTATATGTGGTGCGGAAGAGGAACCAATTAATCATGTGCTTTTTGATTGCCCACTTGCCCTTCAAACATGATCTTTATCTAAAATTCCTTTGAATCCAAGTGGATTCCCATCACCATCGATATTTTGGAATATGGATTTTTTTTCTTCTGGAAAATTAAACAATAGTTCGAGTTTAGCTATTTTCCCTAGATATTCTGGCATATATGGAAAAATTGGAATGCAAAAATTTATAGGAATACAAATGAGAATCCGCAAGAGATTATGCATGTCGCCGAAGTAGAGGCAACTCTATTGACACAAAGATTCCAGGCGATGCTTTTCTCGGAGCATGATCATCAAGATAATACGGATCGTTGGTGTTATGTTGATGAAGCATGGAAGGAACATGACAATTTTCAGGCCAAGGTTGGTTTTCCTTTACTGGGGAATCCTCTACTAAGATCATGGGGTCTATGTCTATCCAACCTAGCCTATCACCTTTACATGCTGAATGTGAAGTTTTGATTTGGTTAATGGAATGCATGAAGATCCTACAGTTCACTGAGATGAAGTTTGTAACAGACTGTTCTCAGTTGGTAAAGATGGTGTCTACACTGACAGAACGACCAGCTTTTGAACCCCTTTTGGAGGATGTACAACGATGTAAGACGTTCTTTCCTCATTTCTCTTTCCAACATGTTCATAGAGCAAAAATACGTTGACGAATAAACTTGCACGAGGTGCTAGAAGCTCCCCTTTACTTGTATACTATTTTGGCACTTCGACTACAGTTTGGGCTTTTCGATTGGTTTCAATAGTAGTTTAGGTTTTTCTAATTTTTTAGTTTTCTGCTGTAAAAAATCTTACAATACTAAAAGTTGGATATCCTCAATGTAGAGGCATGCCACATCATTTAAAAAAATAGTCCAATAGAAACATTTCTTAATGCCACGTCATATTATCTTTCTTTGATAGAGAATAAATATTGCCGGCTGTAACTTTAGTATACGAAGGTCCATTATTAATAGCCCAATTTTTTTCTCCTAAAACTATGCGTAGTAATCGTCTATGTCTCTTCCTTTTCACCATCTTCGTTACTGGTTGCTGCAATTCAACGTTTCTGTAGAGTTCCACTATCACTCATTCAATTCAGTTATTTACACTTATCTTCATGAGCGATTCAACTTCCACCTCCCTTTGTTTCTACTCTTATAACTAAAATCATTTTTTTGAAGCTTTCTTGAAACCACAATCGCCGACCTAAAATCCCATCATGATTGTTCTTCATTGACATAATCCCAAACTGTGTGAGGCCAATTTTATTTATAAACACCCATTTGTGGAAGTCTCGAAGTCCACCTAAAATCAGGATGCTCATCTGACTCAAGCTTCTTCTGAGGATACATGTTACAAATAAAAAGGTAACTTATTTTGACAATCTTATATGTTGTTTTTGTATACACATCTCTATTTGTTGACTTGAAACAAGCAAAGTTATGTATTTCAACTAAGAAGAGTTGAAGATTTCTATAGGAGAGTTGGTGCGTTTTGGGAATCGGTGCAAGGATCTCAGCACCGCAGCCGGTGGGATCGTTTCTTTTACTGGTTCCAACATAATCCTCACACTTTTGCAACACATTGAGTATATTTTTTTCTGGAAAGTTTATGTTTTTTCACTAATTATGTGTATTGATTTAGGTTGGGCTCTAAATGTACACCTCAAAAACAACAATGCATCAACTGATGGTTCATCACAAGTGTATGTCTTTCATGCAAGTAGGTGAAATATTGTCATGTTTGACTCTCTAGATATGCTTTTTTTGTTTACTTACAGATTATTTTTTTGATACTTGATCCAATACCTTTCACGTAGAAGTTTATATTTAAAAACGGTGCATCACTTTCTTCTTCACAGATAGATCAATGATTCTTGGATATGGAAGCACACTATTTATATGCCTTATAGCAGAATGTTTTTAAAGAGGTTGGCATTGCTTGGCTTTTGGAGTTTCAAAGTGTGTAAGAAGGGCATGAGAAAAACAATCGCAAGTGTCAACTGTAGGTATTTGTCTTTGCGGTGGGTTTTGACCGTATACTGCCAATTAGATTGCCGGATTTACTAAACACCTTTAATTCTTTGATCATTTCCACCGTCTTCATTAAGATCGGACGTGAGATGGTTCCATAGACTGAGAACTCAAGTGGTACTATTGGAGCTAGGCTTTCTGCTGATGTTGCTACGATTTGTTATTTACAGTTCATTTATCAGGTTGTCATAAGTTGAGACTTGAGTATGGCCATAGCCGAAGCAAATTTTGAAAACTCTACTGTGTTGCTGTTAGATGAAGCAACAATTGCTCTAGATGCTTAGTCAAAATGCATCGTTCAAGATACACTGGATCAGAACATGGTTAACACATCGATTTTCAACAATCAAGAACTCATGTAATGTTTTTTAATGAATCTAAACTAATGTAATTATAGTGGTTAAGAAGGATGTCATCATGGAGAACAAAAAGCAAGAGACTTTGATTGATATAAAATATGGAGAATTATTTTATTATTGAACTATTTTTTAAATAGAAAATCAAAATATCTAATATGAAACAAACTAAGAAAAGGATAAGAAAACTAATTCAACCCACTAGCATCATAAAGTAACTCTAGATTACGATTGACAACCATGCATGTATTATTCAAAGAATTCTGGTAATATTAAGTAACTCATGAACATAAGTTAGCGGTGAAAATCTAAGTAGCGGTTTGTATTAACAGAGGACAAACAAAAGAAACCCACTTACTCTAAAATCATCACAAAGTATTAGTAATTAGTATGAAATTTAACAGTTGTTTTGAGTTAAGATTAAATTTATCTTTCTTGCAATTATACATATATAATTAAAAATAACTATGAAACAACAAGTTGTGTTGGACAAAACAATCAATAAATAAAAATATTTTTAATTTGTTTACTAATTTATATTTTTTAATTGGTTATATATATATTCATATCAAAATGTAAAATAAAAATTAAATAAAATTATAGGAAAATTAATCTACTAGGACTGAAATTCATAAGGATATCTGATACATAAACACTAGACACAAATACCCAACTAAGGAAACCAAGACAATCTCTAGGATCACAAAGAAAATCAATATGTATGTAAATATTTCCATATAATTATTTAACATATATATATATATATATATACAAGTCAGCTATGCGTGGTTAATTTTTTATTCCTAATATCTGAATCTAAATTATACGTCAAAGGGGTAAATGTTTAAAAACATACATTTTACTTTTAACATACAAAATTATCAAATTCAATCAGGGCTGAGTTTATGTAAACAACCAACTTCTACATTAAAACTTTCTGATTGTATAAAACCAAACAAAAAAAAACTTTCTGATTGTAAGTTATTTTATACGATGTCTAAAACCTCTTCCAACATTTCAATGCATATGACCAGGTGACTGTGGTCAAGTGGTAAGGAGGTGGGTCTGGGACGCTAACACGTTTCAGGTTCGATCCCACTGCTACGTGAAACTAAATCACAATTATCATGGTCACCTAACACGGATATGGACCTATGATTTAGGGCCCATTTGAATACCCAAAGAGAGGGTCTATCCGTGGACTGCACCTCCCTTTGGGATTAGTCTGGGCCTCTCCATGGGTCTGGGATACCCCCAGGTTAATAAAAAAAAAACATTTCAATGCATATTAATATATATATATATATATATATATATTAAACATGTAGATTTGATATTTTCTCACTGTACAATATGTAATTTTCCTACTCCCTACATGTTCAGACTTATTTTATCCTTAAGAAACATAATTATATTGGTGATCATTTAAACAAATAGTTAGAAAGAAAAAATACCTGACCAATGAGGAAAGCGAACTTCCTATGGAGATATACGATAAGACTAAGGGAGTGTTGGCATAAAATGTACCACTCCCATTCACATTTAAGGGATAATTACAAAAAAAAACTAACCAAAACAGAAAAAGAAGAAGTAAATGTATGTGCTTTTTGGATTGTGCATAGCCAACCAATCATTAGGCTAGAAAACGACATATTAAAAAGTAACTATTTCTTTGCAAATACCATATACATAATTTTACAAATATTAAACTAATAAAAATCCTCACAATGTAGCTAGAACTCAATTATTGAAAATAATTCAATCTTAGAATGCATATATTGTGGGGATTTTAGTTTAGACTTATAAAAGTATACATAAGTGTTATATATATGAAGACACTCACTTTGCAATTATAATAATCGTGCTGCTATATTTCTACTTCATTTAAAAGTATACTTGATTATTTATGAACCAAAAAGAATAAATAGACACTGACCATTTTTTTTAAATAAAAACACATGATACTAATGTTAAATTTCTTAAAAAAATCACAATTCTCTTTATAAACATTTCAGTCACTATTAAATATACATAAAATTAACAATATATAGTTACATCAACTATAAAAAATATTTCTTTTATAAATTACTTCTTACGGTTGACATTGATTGTCATATAATAAAATGTTAAAATTATGATTTAGGATTTAAGTTTTATGTTTTAGATAGATAATAATTTGTTTTAGGTTTTGTCAATCGTTTTCTTATACTAAATTTAACATTTTACATCTTTATGTTTTGACGACATATTTTGTTAAGCATTTAAATTATACATAAATAAAATAATTAGAATTTTTTTTTAATTATATAATCCGTGCGTAGCGCGGTTAAAAGATCTAGTATGTTTCAACAAGGAAATAAGCTTCATTTCTAACAATATATTCTTCTAGTTCAACTTAAAAAGGAATGCATTACATATTCAGCCACATTTTAAGATTCTTTGCACCTAAAGGTTATTTTAGAAATGAGATACAGATTTATGGACACGTAGATTGTTTTTGGACCAAAATGCCTTTTTGATGATGCCTTTGTAAAGTCTATGATACGATGAATTTGGCAAACAAGATAAAAAAAATGATAACAAGATCATTATCTTTTGCTTATTTTGTTTCAATTTTTATTGCTTAGGCTCCCATATTTTATATATTTATGTTGATTCGTTTTGTGAATTGAGAAATTAACAATGCCTTTTTGTTTTTGATTTGAATATTTTGTTTTTTTACTTTTTTGTCAACTTTGTGATTTATTAAAATCAAAAACGAACAAAGTAGAGATACAAAGAAAAGTTCAATTACAGCCCAAAACATATACACTCTCACGTTAGAACCCACATGTAAGTAAATATAAGAACTGGAGTAGACGTGGCAAGATAATGACAATTCTTTGACGTCATCAATTCAGCTTTCACCACCGTTCAGTCTTGACGTCTCTCCAACGTCTGCGCAATTTCTCCTTTCCCTCTCCAACGTGTATTGTTGGACTTGATAATGGCTGAAACTTACTCCCTTTGATCACTACTTTTTCTTTTGCTATTTCACCGAAGCAATTAACTGGGCATTTTAGTCATCAAAACATGAAGATCTGAGGTTTGATGATGGACTTAAGAAAACGGAATTGTAGATACCACATTTTCGATAAACAATACATAATTAACAATTTATGAAAATCTCGAATTTAATATTAATACTTAAAAATCAACCTATTTGATTTTACAAAAGTCAAATACATAAGTTGCAATATAAAAGCCCAATACATAACATCCGTGATAACGATAATAACATAAAACCAAAATTTGAAATATGAAATATAACAAAATTCCAAAAGCCCAAAAATCCGAAAGTCAAAAAGCTCAAAAGCCCAATAGAAAACACCAGCTTGATATAATCACTTATGCTCGTCGATCTCATCTGAAAGGGAAAAAATGGAGAGGTGAGTAACATGTGAGTCACATAGTGTGGTATGGGATGTTAAACCGCAAACCATTAACTCAGTACACAACACTACAACTATGTAGACCTAGCCCTAGAATGAAACAAACACGTGCCTATTACACCACACATCAAGATAATATATGTCTAATGCACTAGACAACTACAACCAAATGCGATGATAGTACATGATCTGCACCCCACATTCTCCTCATAAGGATATACGTGTATAACTCTACCGGCGTCACTAGTAAAGTAGTCCACTCTGTACACTCGCAAAACTCAGGCGCCGTAAGTACACACGTCTCTATACCCCCACAAATCTCCACAATCCAGGCATCGTAAGTACATACATGTGCCCCCGCAAAACTCAGGCGCCGTAAGTACACACGTCTCTATACCCCCACAAATCTCCACAATCCAGGCGTCGTAAGTACATACATGTGCCCCCGCAAATCTCCTTAGACAAGGCGTCGTAAGTACATACGTCTCTGTACCCCCGCAAATCTCCATAATTATGGATTAATATATATATATATATATATATATATATATATATATATAACCATGTTTACATTAATCAATTCATTCAATCATTGAATCCTCTATTATCCTATTTCTATTTAATAATCAAATAGGACTCTCAGACAAACTCGATTCACAGAGATACATCATGTTTCGAAACTAAACTTTCCATAATGGTAGTACCGAACTGGCGCATCATAAGACTTAGGCTGAACGATTGATCGAGCATTAGGTTTCGTAGAGACCTTTTCTTGGATCGATCAAGAGTTTCTTGCGATAGCTTCTTGAGACCAACTTCTTGTTAGATGAATTGAATCGAATCCTTCAAGGTAATAAGCAATAGCGTTGTTTTATAAATCAAAAGTGTCTACAAAAGTGCTAAGAGAGTTCCTTATATAGGACTCTTAGACCGTCATTAAAATCTAAATCCTAATAGAAAAAGAAATTATCAAAACACATAAGAAAAAAGAAATATAACTAAAACACATAAGAAAAAGGAAACATTCATAATTGGAAAGTTTAGGCTGGCGCCAATGTGCTAGATGCTGCTGCATCATGACTTAAAGCGCCCTAACCCGGATACTTGATCCAGTGAGGTTCCTATGGTTCGAATGTGGTTAATTCAGGCCGACCAGTTCAATTTTAAGACCTGATATTCTTAAGTCCAGTTTCATTATTCTGTGATTCGAATTTTTAGAGTCTATATGCGAGTTATTAGAGTCAAAGCTATGATAAACTGATTGTTTTATTTCTAATACAAAGGATTCAATACAATTGTTAAGTTTGCACTATAGGTTATTACAATGTTCAATCCTAAATCAGTCTATCCAACCACCCATCCTCCCCACGGCCTCGTGTCTTCACGGCTAAGCCAATTCCTTCCCACGATCACCATCATGTCCTAAAACCAACCAAAACGTAAGCATCTATCCGATAACTTAACAGTTAGTTTCTAATGCATGCAACAATAACCAGTTTCTTTCTAAGTTCATCCCGAAAATCCCCTTCTTAATATTCGATTTATCAGGTTTATTAACCGGATCGTTCAGGTTCAGTTTGCGGATCCATTAACTGTCCGTCTTACCACTGAACCATCCGGATCGGCCTTAACCCGATCAAGCTTTTAGGCTAAACTCGTGATCTATAAGATCCAGCACTTAAGCATCGGATCACATGATCGGACCGGCTTACAGCCTTGGTCTTTTTACCCGGCCCTAAGGACTAAGTTACTTGATCGTTCATGCAGAAGAAAGAAGAAAACGATCAAGTTAGAAAGAGATGGATGTAACCGTTTAACCCAATCGCCATAGAACCAGTTGGTATCACCCGAGGGTTATGAGCGATGGTTTTATCCAGTCCATCCACTCACCTTGGAGGTGCGTTCTGGAGTCCCGGTCCAAGTACACGGTTCTTTCTCCTTCGGACTCATTCTGGATCGTTCTTCAAGACGATGAAGTCGGATTTCTTTCGTGGCTTGATTTCGAAACAAGTCTTCTTCCCAAATCGCCTTAATTCTTCTCTTTCGGTTGACTTTTTGGTTCTGATCGTTTCGTGAGTTTCCTTAGGAAATCCTGTGTCGAAAACTGATCCCTAGGCCCGAAATATAAAGAAGACTCGGCCAAAAACCATCCAGAAAACAGCCCTAGGCGAAAAGGTGCCTTTTTGGAAATCGTCTGAGCTGTTATCCATACGCGCCCCTTCGTCCCAAAACCGCCGAACACGCTTGCCACACGTGCCTTAGCTCAGCTGGATCAGTTCGGATCCGCACCTGATCCGACCTTCGGTCTGATAACCGTCCCGACCCAACCAGCTGGCTCAATCGTCGAACACTCCAACGAGCTGAATGAGCTTCCCGGCAGTTGGTTCAGCTGACTGCACTAGGTTTACTAGTTGATCGAGGTGACTTAGCTTTACTAAACTCAGCCTGAGCTTGGTCCAGCTTGCCCCAAGCTTTGTCCAGCTTCGTCCAGCTCACCCAAACTCACCCGAGCTCACCCATGCTCACCCGAGCTTATTCCAGCTCATTTACACTCTTTCTTTAGCTCGTTCAAGCTCCTTTTTCTTATTTTTCCTTGTTTTCTTGGCTAAGTCCCGATCATAACTTAGACTTAACCCTTTAATCAGACCATGGAACGCTTGCCTTTGTGATTACAACCGGCTTGTTCGTTCCCTCGTCCCATGGTCCATCCCAAAGATCCTATCTAGGATCGGGGATGCTACAAGTCTCCCCCACTTGATAGGGATTCGTCCCCGAATCAAAACCAACTGATCCTTCCCCCTCAAACTGTTCGAACCATTGAGGGTATTCGACTCTCATTTTAGCTTTGGTTTCCCAAGTTGTTTCTTCCTTGCCATTGCAATCCCAAACGACTTTAACCATTTGGGTTACCTTCTTCCTTGTTGCTTTTTCCATCCTATCATCAATTCGAACTGGCCTTGACTCTAAATTTAGGTTTGTGCCTAACTCCGAAGGCAATTCAGGCACTATAACATCTTAATCCGTTAGGCATTTGCGGAGTTGAGATACATGAAACACATTGTGAAATGCTTCCATTTTGGTTGGTAAGTTCAACTTGTACGCAACCGATCCAACTCTTTCAATGATCCTAAACGGACCCAAGTACCTTGGATCAAGCTTCCCTCTTCTTGAAACTCTTGATCGCCCCTTGAAAGTCACCATCTTTAGATAGACCAGATCATCAACTGCGAACTCAAGGTTCTTCCGATGCTTGTCCGCATAGCTTTTCTGTCTATCCTGGCTTCCTTCATTTTATCTTTCAAGAATTTGATCTTCTCAGTTGTTTCTTCCACTATGTCCGGTCCAATTATGCTGCGCTCCCCCACTTGAGTCCAACATAAGGGCGTTCGACATGGCCGTCCATACAATGCTTCATATGGCGACATGCCAATGCTTATATGGAAGCTATTGTTGTAGACAAACTCAACCAAGGGAAAATGCCGTTCCCACGAATCTCCCCAGTCTAAGGCACAAGCCTGTAACATATCTTCTAATGTACGGATTGTCCTTCAGATTGTCCATGCCGTACTCATGTTCACTCGTGTTCCCAAAGCTTTCTGGAAGGCTTTCCATAAATGGTAAGTGAATCGAGAGTCCCTATCTGAGACAATACTGGCCGGCACTCCATGTAACCGGACTATTTCGTCCATGTACTTCCGCACTATCTCCCCCACTCCATCTGTTTTTCTCATGGCGATGAAGTGAGCAGACTTGGTCAGTCGGTCCACAACCACCTAGACCGTATCCCTTTTATTCTTTGTTGCTGGGAGACCATTCACAAAGTCCATTGTGATATGATCCCACTTATATTCCGGAATGGGTAGGTTCTGCAACAACCCACTTGGAAATTGGTTCTCGGCCTTGACAAGTTAACAAGTTGGGCATTTCTCCACCCACTTGGCCACATCTCGTTTCATTCCAATCCAATGATAGTACCTCTTTATGTCGCGGTACATCTTTGTCTGACCGGGATGGATAGAAAATTTTGACGAGTGGGCCTGTTTCAATATCTCGTCCATTATTCTCTATCATCCGGCACACTGACCCGACCATTGACAAGGATTGTCACATTATCGGATGTCTGGTACTCAGTCTTATCATTTTGAGCAACTTTTTTTAAGTTCTCATCTTTGACCTGGGCATTCAGGATCCTGGTGAGTAGATCCGCTTGATCTACTGCACTTCGGCTCAATGGTTCTTGATCCTTAGACAATACTTTGAGATGCAAGGTCCGGATCATTTCCTCAAGCTCTTCAGACTCCCTTTCTGCTGAAACATCAGCCCTTCTCCTGCTTAGTGCATCCGCAACCAAGTTTGGCTTGCCCGGATGGTAAGAGATATCCAGATCATAATCAGCTACAAATTCCATCCACCGCCTTTGCCTTAGGTTCAACTCAGGCTGAGTGAAGATGTATTTGAGGCTCTTATGATCCATGAAGATTTGCACCTTGGCCCCATATAGGTATGATCTCCATATCTTCAAAGCAAACACAACCGCACCCCATTTAAAGGTCATGGGTCGGATAGTTCACTTCATGCTTCCTCAATTTTTTTGATGCATAGGCGATCACCTTGCCTTTCTGCATCAGAACACAACCAAGCCCGGATATCAATGCGTCTGTATAGACAACATACGGTTCATCTGTTTCAGGCAAGGCTAGAACCGGTGCACTCGTTAGCATATCCTTCAATGTTAAGAAACACTTCTCACACTCTTTCGACCATGTGAATTTTACATCCTTTCCGGTCAGTCGAGTCAAGGGTTGGGCTAAACTTGCAAACCCTTGTACAAACTTCCGGTAATACCCGACCAATCCGAGGAAACTCCTTACCTCAATGGCATTCTTTGGTGTTGGCCAATACTTGATGGATTTGATCTTCTCCGGGTCAACCGAGACTCCCTCACTAGACACAATGTGTCCTAGGAATCCAATACTCCTTTGCCAAAAGCTGCACTTGCTCAGTTTTGCAAAGAGTTTTTGTTCCCTTAACCGTCCCAGCACGGCCCGAACATGCCCTTGATGCGATTCCTGATCCTTGGAGTAAACGAGTATATCATCTATGAAAATGATCACAAAATCGTCCAAGAATTTTTGGAATATGTCATTCATCATTTTCATGAAGGAAGCTGGGGCGTTGGTCAGTCTGAATGGCATGACCACGAACTCGTAGTGTCCATACTTCATTTTGAATGATGTTTTCCGTACATTACTTGGCTCAATCGGGATTTGATGATAAACCGAGGCTAAGTCGATCTTTGAAAACCAAGTCGCCCCTCTTAGTTGGTCCATCATTTCATCTATCTGGGGTAATGGGTACTTGTTCTTCACAGTAACCTGATTTAGCCCCCGATAGTCGATGCATAGATGGAAACTTCCATCCTTTTTCTTAACAAACAAGACTGGTGCACCCCATGGCGAGCTACTCGGCCGTATAAATCCCTTTTCCGTTAATTCTTCAAGTTGCTTCTTTAGCTCAGCCATTTCAGCTGGAGCCATTCGGTATGGTGCCTTAGACAATGGAGCAGTCCCTGGTTCGAGTTCAATCGTGAATGGATCTGATCTATCAAGTGGTAATCCTGACAAGGCTTGGAACACATCCTCGAAATCATTGACCACATGAATCTCTCCAAGGTCTACACCTTTTCCAACTTTGGTCGTGGTGATTGTAGCTAAGTAAGGCTCACAACCCTTCTCGATCATCCGTTCTGCTTGGATTACCGAGACCACTAAACTGGCCGAAGTTGGCCTTATCCCTTGGAACACAAACGGTCCAGCCCCACTCTCAAATCAAACTCACCCTCGGTGGCAGTCTAGAGTGGCCCGATATTTTCCCAACCAATCCATGCCTACGATCAGTTTATGATTCTTAAGGCAGACAATTATCAAATCCACAGGCATACTCTTGCCTTGGATAAAAACCGAAATGTTTTTAACCAGCCCTAGTGAATGCATGACCTGCCCCGGCCGCATTCACTATGTTAAAACACCCATCAAGTTCCTTCTGGAACATCCCCTTTCCGATCATATCCGGGCTTACAATGCTATGTGTTGCCCCTGAATCGAAAAATGTGTGTGTATCCACACCACCAATACTTAAGGTCCCTACAATCATTCCGTAGGCTAAGTATCTACCCATTTTATGTTCCATGCAATGCAATGCAAAAAAATTAGAATAGGTCATGGCTTAGTGACGTACCAGTGATCGGTTGGAAGGTGCTAGTCTCGCCAGACTCCTTCGAAAGCTCATACACCCGTGGTGTCACAGTCTGCCCTTTGCCTTGGGCCGACCTGTCCACATCCACGTGGTTCCTCTTCTGTTCCACTTGCAACTTAGAGCATTCTCTCTTGAAATGCCCAGTCTTTCTGCAATGGTAGCATGACTTAGCATCATCACTAGTCACTTTTCCTTGCCCTTGGTCCATTTTTGGACAGTTTTGGGTCGCATAGTCCTTGCTGCCACATCTTGTGCAAGCACCCATCGCCCTCCAGCATTCACCCCCATGCCTCCTACCACACTTGGGGCATTCAGATTGATTTCCCGAAGTCCTATGACCTTCATCGACCTGATTTTTTTTTCCTCTTCCGGTCATTTATCTTGTTAACCGAAGATGCGTGGGAGTGAGACCTAACACGGTTCTCCTCCACCAGAGTAGCTTCCAGCAAAGCCACCCTCTCAACCAACTCCGTGACGGTACTGAAGGTACGGACAGAGAAGTGGGTGCAGAGTTCGACCCTTAAGCCTCGGAAGAACCTACGCACCTGTACTGCTTCCTCCTCCAGTTCTTTCCCCACATATTGTCTAAGTCGGTTGAACTCTTCTTCATACTCCCGGACAGTTCTGCGACCTTGGGTTAGGTCAAAAATTTTAGCCTCAAGCCTATCCCATGCTTTGGCTGGGAAATACTTGCGGTTGAACTCATACTCAAAGTCCTCAATCCGTGCAATACGCCCTCCTGTGCGTTTGTCGAGAGCCAACCACCAGTTATGCGCACCCCCTTCTAGGAAGTGGACCACAATGTCCTTCTTGTAGTCATCCGGGTAGAGAGTGGATTCAAAGTTTCGTATTAGACGACTCCTCCACTCATCCGCCTCAATGGGATCAGTGCTACTATGCTTGGTTCCCTTGCGAGCTATGTGTTCCAGCACACTTAGATAATCCACCTTTTTCACAGCCCTTGCTGGTGGATCGATCTCAATTACCTCAACCGCATCCATAACCGGTCCATGGACTATGGGTACGGCCATGGGGATTTGAGTTGCCTGACCCACATACGAGTTTACCAAGGGTGTAACCGCTTGGGTCAGAGCGGTCATCTGAGTATTCATCATTTTTAATTCACTTAACACATCCCGCATGGATGGTTCCTCATCTTGTTCCCTAATTCCTGCAGTTTCATCAACCGCTCCACCCGGTGGAGCCGAGTTATGTACCGCGTTAGAGGATTCCACGATTTCCTCATCATGATGATTCAGGCCGTGGTTTTGGGGATCCATGGACCGAGTCTCTCCAAGGTTAATCTGCGCCAGTGGTGTTCCTCCGTTGGTTTGCGCAATCTCAGGTCCGATTAGGTTTGCATTCATGGGGTTCACGCCCCCATCCCTCGGGGTTCACGCCCACGATCACCATCATGTCCTGAAACCAACCAAAACGTAAGCATCTATCCGATAACTTAATAGTTAGTTTCTAATGCATGCAACAATAACCAGTTTCTTTCTAAGTTGATCCTGAAAATCCCCTTCTTAATATTCGATTTATCAGGTTTATTAACCGGATCGTTCATGTTAAGTTTGCGGATCCATAACTGTCCGTCTTACCACTGAACCATGCGGATCGGCCTTAACCCGATCAAGCCATTAGGCAAAACTCATGATCTATCAGATCCAACACTTAAGCATCAGATCACATGATCGGAACGGCTTACAGCCTTGGTCTTTTTACCCGGCCCTAAGGCCTAAGTTACTTGATCGTTCATGCATAAGAAAGAAGAAAATGATCAAGTTAGAAAGAGATGGATGTAACCGTTTAACCCAATCGCCATAGAACCAGTCGGAATCATCCGAGGGTTATGAGCGATGGTTTTATCCGGTCCATCCACTAACCTTGGAGGTGCGTTCTGGAGTCCCGGTCCCTGTACGCGGTTCCTTCTCCTTCGGACTCATTCTGGATCGTTCTTCAAGACGACGCAGTCGGATTGCCTTTGTGGCTTGATTTCAAACAAGTCTTCTTCCCAAATCGCCTTAATTCTTCTCTTTTGGTTGCGTTTTGGGTTCTGATTGTTTTGTGAGTTTCCTTAGGAAATTATGTGTCGAAAAATGATCCTCAGGCTTGAAATATAAAGAAGACTCGGCCAAAAACCATCCAGAAAACTGCCCTGGGCGAAAAGGTGCCTTTTTGGAAACCGTCTGGGCGGTTATCCATTCGCGCCCCTTCGTCCCAAAACCGCCAAACACGCTTGCCACACGTGCCTTAGCTCAGCTGGATCAGTTCAGATCTTCACCTGATCCGACCTTCGGTCTGATAACCGTCCCGACCCGACAACAATGTTTGTCAGCGGCATGTTTGTACTTTGATGTGTCTGCTTCCAAACGTGAGTGTGTGGTCGAATGTACATGAGGAAGGGACTCAAAAAATGTAGTGGCATCGTCATGAGAGCGAGTGCAGCCATGAAGATTTGTAAGGTCGACCGGACCACGCAGAATGGTAGCATAGATGACTTGAAAAGGACAAACACCCGTACTTCTATTTGTAGCATGATTATGGGTGAATTCAGCTTGAGGAAGTTTAGAGTCCCACATACGAATGACATCACCTACAATAAACCTGAGAAGATTACCGAAAGAACGGTTTGTAACCTCAACTTGCCCATCGGTTTGGGGATGGTAAGTGGAACTCATGAAAAGTGTAGTTCCCAAAATTTTCCACAAGGAACACCAAAAGTGACACAGATGCCGAGAATCACGATCAGAGACAATAGACAAAGGCAGCCCATGAAGTTTGTAAATTTCTCAAAAGAAAAGTGTAGCCACCTGCATAGCATCGGTCGTCTTCTTACACAGAACAAAACAAACCATTTTTGAAATTGATCAATGACCACGAAGATGGAATCAAAACCTTTTTGAGTTCGTGGAAGGCAAACTACGAAATCCATACTGATATCCGTCCAAGGTTGTGTAGGCATTGGCAAAGGCATATAAAGACCAGCATTAGAGGCGCGTCCTTTTGACTGTTGACAGACGACACAACGTTTAACAAACCGTTCCGACATCTCGACGTAAGGAAGGCTAGAAGTAAGAAGAGGAGAGGAGGTGCAAGGTACGATCGCGACCCACATGACCTTCACAGTGTAGTTCAGAAAGAAGCTGGAGGCGCAAGCTGGAATCTGGAATACACTACTGATTACCATGAAAGAGGAAGTCGTCATTGATTGTATAGGCCGAGGAAGCAACATCATTAACAACAGCTTGGTAGATCTTTCCAAAGAATGGGTCATCCTGAAAGAGGTTGGCCAAGTGACTAAAACCAGGCACAGGCACATGCAATGTTGTCAAAAGAGAGTGATGACGGCTTAACGCGTCAGCAATCCTATTAGATGCACTGGACGTATGCTTGATTATGAAGGTGAACTGTTGGAGGTAAGCAATCCAAGAAACATGACGAGATGAGACCTTACCCTGGCTATTTAGAAGCTTAAGTGCATTATGGTCGGTGTAAAGAACAAACTCCTTATGAAACAAATAATGCCTCCAATGCTTAATGGCCTGGACGATTGCGTAGAATTCAGTGTCATATGTGCTATAACATGAACGTGCTCCCGACAGTTTTTCACTATCGAAGGCTATTGGACGGCCGTTCTGGCTTAGAACCGCATCAATTCCTGTATCAGATGAATCACAATGTAACTCAAAGACAAGTGTGAAGTCCGGAAGGGCAACGACCGGCACAGAACAAAGCTTAGTGTTTATAACCGCAAATTCTCGATCTGCCTTAGACGTGCAAACAAAGTGGCCATCACGAATGCAATTAGTGATATGTGCCATGAGACTGCTTAATTGTGATACGAACCGTCAATAGAATGAAGCCAAACCATGGAAGCTGTGTACTTCAGTGATTGTTGAGGGAGCAGGCCATGACTGAATCGCTGATATTTTGCTTGGACCGACCGCAAGACCTTGTGACGAGACTATATAGCCAATAAAGTGGACGATCCAAACTCACATTTTTTAGCGTGGAGAAGATTTTTCACGACGGAGAACAAATAAAACTTCTTCAAGGTGTTGTATGTGGTCAGTGAGAGACGTACTGAAGATAGAGATGTCATCGAAATAAACCACGATAAAATTTCCTATGAACGGACGCAAAGCCTGGTTCATAACGCGCATGAATGTGCTTTGAACGTTAGAAAAACTGAAAGGAATCACCATCCATTCAAAAAGACTTTCCCGTGTCTTGAAAGCTGTTTTCCATTCATCCCCGGATTGTTTCAAATCTGATGATACCCACTTTTTAGATCAAGTTTTGAGAAGATAGAGGCAGTACCAATTTGATCTAGCAAGTGGTCTAGATGGGGAATCGGGAAATGATAATGAACTGTGATTTCCTTTATAGCTCGGCTAACGATACAAATTTCCATGAACGGTCTTTTTTTTTGGAATGAGCAGGGCTGGAACCGCGCACAGAGATAGGCTTTTGCGGAGGAAAACCTTGGTGACGAGTTCTTCTACTTGGCGACGTAATTCTCCGTGTTCACTTGGGCTCATGCGGTAATTGGAACATTTTGGAAGGGCGGCGTCCAGGAGTAAGCCAATACTATGTTGGATATCTCGTAGAGGAGGAATACCATCGGGAAGATCGTCTGGAAAGACGTCCGCGAACTTGGAGATGATGGACAAAAAGGCAGGTGGGATTTCTGTTGGTTGTAGGACCTTTGGTTTGGAGATAACTGCGAGGACCATACCGGTTTCATGCATAGCGGAGATGAATGGTGTGCGATTAAGGTATAGCACCGGGGTGGTGTTAGTATTAGTGGAATCTCTGGCGATTTCCGGGGACGAAGGCTTGAGGATGTACTTGCGATTGGCGAGAGTGAAGCTGCAGGTGTTAAGGAAGCCGTCATGGATAATGCGGTGATCAAATTCCCAAGGCTGGCCGAGAAGTAAATGGCACACATCCATGGGGCCAGTGTCACAATAGACTTGATCCTATATGACGGGTTGACGGAGAAAGAAACTAAAGCTCACCGTGTGACCACGAGATCATGGCTTTGTTGTAACCATGAAAGCTTGTAAGGTGAAGGGTGGGGTTCATCTTGCAGCTTGAGTTTGGTAACCGCGTCAGATTCTATGATGTTTTCACAGCTTTCGGAGTCGATTACAAAGGAGCAAACACGTCTGTTTATTGTACACCTTGACTGAAAGACTTTGTTGCGTTGGGGAAACTGTTCGTTGGCCTTAGGTATGAAGAACGACCTGCGCACCACTAGGAGATGACCTGAATTGGGATAGAGTTCTTCTTCCTCGTCATGTGGTTTGTATTCGTAGGTGGGCTCGTGATCTTCATGGACTTCTTCCATAAGTAACCAGCGTCTGGTTCGAGACGGGCACGCGTACTGTCGATGGCCAGTCTCTCCACAAGAAAAACAATTGAAGCCTCCAGGACGAGGTTTCTGATTGAAATTAACAGGTATGATTTCTGTCTCAGGTTTGGCCGTAGGTGTTTCGGTCGAGGAATTTTGAGGAGTGTTATGTCTGGGTGGTCGGGTTGTACCCCAAGCTTGAAACCTGGTTCGGCTTTGAACTGATCATAGTTATAGGGTAAAAAGTTCTTGCGCATCTCTCTTTTAAGTTTACCCCATGAGAAAATCTTTGTTTTACCTAACCTTGACCGAGTTGTCTTGACTTGCGACCACCAAGCCGCTGCTCGATCAAAAAATCAAATGGCTATAAGTGGGACACATTGATCATGAGGAATTTGTTTGAGTTCGAGGATTTCTTCCATGGTTACAAACCAGTCTAAAGTTCTTCGGCCACGGTAGTACCATGAAACTCGGGAATTCGAGTTTGAAACTAGATTTCCATGCTGAATTGTTGTTGTCTTTGTCCGAGTCCGAGTCGGAATTGTTGGGGCGATGACGGTTATGGTGGAGTGGGGGGAAGGGGTTGGGGTCATTATCAGAGTCGTCGGAGTTGGTGAGCTGGTCGGGTCGGTGATGGGGGTGTCTAGGGTATTGGGCGTTGCGTTGTCAATGCAGCAACGGCCGCGGTGAGGTCTGCAATTTATTGTTAGAGATTGTTGATGGTTTTTTGAGTTGCTGGGATATAGTCATCGAATTGTTGGTGAGAACGAGTCTTTCGAACCATCGTAGAAGGTTAGCTGGATTTTGAGCGTAGAAAAGCTCTGATACCAACATGGTGCAGACACCTGTTCTTGAATCGATCAAGAGTTTCTTGCGATAGCTTCTTCAGACCAACTTATTGTTAGATGAATTGAATCAAATCCTTCAAGATAATAAGCAATAGCTTTGTTTTATAAATCAAAAGTGTCTACGAAATTGCTAATAGAGTTCCTTATATAGGAATCTTTAGACCGTTATGAATATATAAATCCTAATAGCAAAAGGAATTATCAACACAGATGAGAAAAAGTAACACACTCCTAGGATGCTTCTCTGGAACGTATGGATAGATCCATGCACAAACGACCCAAAGACTCAAGTTTACCAAGGTTTGGGAATCGATTGGTGACAAAAAGAGGTGCGGATGGACTCCTTAATACTCCTAGGCACTAGATTGGATGTGACACACCAAAAGAGAACCCTTAGACGCCGGATATGACTCACCAGCAAACTCTCACACTCGACAAAGAGAAAAGAGAAAAAGAAGACAAAAGGTATTGATAAAAGACTGCTTGCTTCTAGAATGAGAATTGCAAGAGTTTAAATAGAGAAACCAAGGAACATGCTCCTTAGGTTTCAAAAACATAATAACATAAAAACTATAGTTTAAAACATAACATAAGATAAATAGATAGGGTAGTCTTCTTAGGCTTGGACCGACATTAGCACCTAGGAGATGTGTAAAGCAGCTTGTGGCCTCGTTAAAAAACTTCCTCCGTAAAACCTCTTTGGGACAAAACCGAGAGCATGGAAAAGAGCACACACAAGTACTTTGCCTAAGTACTAATTCAGCTAGATGAGGAGATAGCTTGAATGGTGATCAAGGTATCTCGGATCATCAAGCTTTTTCCAAGACCTTATTATTGTTTCCATACTAGTCTAAGTAATCCTCCAATGGCTCCATTTAGTTTCTTAGTTCTAGAACGAGTCATGGGACCTTCTGGAATGGCTAAGGCATCTTCAATAGCTGGTTGGTCCATGGGTGCATTCCTGGTTACATCATCTTCCTCGTTGAGCTGGTCCATGATCACATCATCCTCTCCCACTTGAAAAGGATTTGTCCTAAAATCTGGTTCATCTGCCACAAAAGGAACCAAATCAGTAACATTGAAGCTATTAGATACATCATACTTACCTTGGAGGTCAAGCTTGTATGCATTGTTGCTGATCTTGATGATCTTAAAAGGACCATCAATCCTTGACATCAACTTGGACTTCCTTTCATTTGGAAATCTTTCCTTTCTAAGGTGAACCCATACTTTGTCACCTACTTCAAAGACCATCTCACGCCTTCCTTTGTTTGCTTGTTTGACATACTGCTTGGTTTTTTCCTCAATATTGTGCCTTGCTTGCTCATGGATCTGTTGCACCATCTCTGCTTTCTTCTTGCCATCAATACTAACTCTTTCACACTCAGGTAAAGGCATTAGATCCAAAGGAGAGGTGAGATTGAACCAATAAACAATTTCAAAAGGGGAGAACTTAGAAGCAGAATCCATAGAATGGTTATATGCAAATTCACAATGAGGCAAATAGTCTTCCTATGATTTCAAGTTCTTTTTGATGAATGCACGTAAGAGAGCTCCTAGTGTCCTATTAACTACCTCAGTCTGTCCATCAGTTTGCGGATGACAAGTAGTAGAGAACAACAACTTAGTGCCTAGCTTAGACCAAAGGGTCTTCCAGAAGTAACTTAAGAACTTAGCATATCTATCTGATACAATAGTTCTAGGCATGCCATTCAAAGGTACTATCTCCTTAAAGAACAAGTTAGCAACATGTAATGCATCATAGTCTTATGACAAGCTATGAAATGTGCCATCTTAGAAAACCTATCTACCACAACAAAGATAGAATCCTTTCCAGTCCTAGTTCTAGGTAGTCCTACAATGAAGTCCATAGAAATATCATTCCACAAATGATAAGGAATGGGTAATGGAGTATACAAACCATGGGACTGGACCTTAGATTTAGCTTGCTTGCACATTGTACACCTTCCACAGACTCTTTCAACATCTCTCTTCATGTGCGGCCAAAAGAAGTGATCCTGCAAGACCTTAAGAGTTTTGGCAATTCCAAAATGTCCCATTAGACTTCCTCCATGGGATTCCCTGACAAATAAGTCTCTCAAAGATCAATTAGGTACACAAAGGCGATTGTCATAAAATAAGAATCCATCATGCCTAACGTAGTGACCCGTAGCAAGTTTCTCACAAGATTTATAAGCTTCTTCGAAGTCAGGATCATTCTCATACATACCTTTGATTTGTTCAAAGCCTAGTAACTTAGCATCTAGAGTAGTCAAGAGAACATACCTTCGAGATAGTGCATCAGCAACTATGTTTTCTTTACCTTGTTTGTATTTGATGACATAGGGAAATGCCTCAATAAACTCAACCCATCTTGCGTGTCTCTTGCTAAGCTTACTTTGTCATTTTAGGTACTTGAGAGACTCATGATCAGTGTGTATGACAAAATATTTAGGCCACAGATAGTGTTGCCATGTCTGTAAAGCTCTCACCAAGGCGTATAGCTCCTTATCATAGGTAGCATAGTTGAGAGTATCTCCTCCAAGCTTCTCACTGAAGTATGCAATAGGTTTCCGATCATGAATCAATACAGCACCAATACTGATTCCTGAAGCATCACATTCGATTTCAAATGTTTTAGAGAAGTCAAGAAGTATAAGAAGAGGAGATTGAGTAAGCTTCTCTTTAAGGGTTTGGAAAGCAGTTCCTTGTGCATCTCCCCACTTGAATCCAACATCTTTCTTGATTACTTCAGCTAGAGGGGATGCAATAGTGTTGAAGTCCTTCACAAAGCGTCTATAGAAACCAGAAAGTCCATGAAAACTCCTTACTTCCCCTACTGTCTTAGGACTTGGACATTCTTGAATTGCTCTAACCTTCTTCTGGTCAACCTTTACACCATCTGCACTCACAACAAAGCCTAAAAAGACAAAGTTATCCGTACAAAAAGTGCATTTCTTAAAGTTTGCATAAAGTTTTTCTCTTCTCAACACATCAAGAACTGACCTAAGATGCTCTATATGATCATTAATGTTCTTGCTGTAGACTAGAGTGTAATCAAAATACACTACAACAAAGAGACCTATGAATGATCTAAGCACATGATTCATCAACCTCATGAATGTACTAGGTGCATTTGTTAATCTGAATGGCATAACTAACCATTCACACATTCCATGTTTAGTTTTGAATGCAGTTTTCCATTCATCACCTTCTTTCATCCTAATTTGATGATAACCACTCTTTAAGTCTATTTTAGAAAAAAATGCAAGAACCATGCAATTCATCAAGCATATCATCTAATCTAGGAATGGGATGGCGATACTTCACTGTTATGTTGTAGATTGCTCTACAATCAACACACATGCGCCAGCTACGATCTTTCTTAGGCACAAGGCACAAGAAGAACTGAAACTGCACATGGACTCAAACTCTCTCGGATATGACCCTTTTCCATCAGCCCCTCAACTTGTCTTTGCAATTCCTTGGTCTCCACCGGATTAGTTCTGTATGCTGGACGGGTTGGAAGTGTTGATCCATGAACAAAATCAATTTGTTGTTCAATCCCACATATGGGTGGTTAGCCAGTAGGATGATCATCTGGAAACACATCTTCATACTCCTGTAATAAGGAAACAAGTTCACTCGGATAATTCGGTGCTAGATCAGTTATGGTTAGAAGAGATTCCTTATAAACAAGCAATATAACCGGATGATGAGAGTAAAGAGTTCTTTTGATGTCTCCCTGTTTGGCATAGAAGTTATGCTGCTTGTTTTGATCAGGTTTGAGGTCGATATCTTTCTTCTTTTGAAGCTGGAATTGATCTTGTTGAACATCCTTAGGAGTTAGAGGCACCAACACAGTCTTCTTTCCCTTAAATTCAAATGAATGCTTGTTGGTATAGCCATCATGTATCACATGTCTATCTGATTGCCATGGCTTTCCAAGGAGAATGTGACTAGCTTCCATTGGTAACACATCACACAAGACTTCATCCTCATATCTTCCAATGGCGAGAGGTACCACCACTTGACTAGACACCTTCATCTCACCTTCTTCATTAAGCCATTGTAGCCGGTAAGGTTTTGGATGCTTTTAAACTTTCAGTCCCAACTTCTTTACCATTGTTTCACTAGCAACATTAACACAACTTCCACCATCCACAATGAGGCTACAAACATTTCCTTGCACCATACACCTTGTATAAAAAAGGTTCTCGCGTTGCTCAAGTTCCTCAGTCTTTGTTTGTAGGTTTAAGAGTCTTCTAGCCACCAACAGTCTTCCTTTCACTGGTTCTTCTTCATATTCTTCTTCAGATTGCTCATGATCATACTCTGATTTATAATCTTCAGACTCATATTCTCCATTCTCAAGCAGAATCATGATCCGTTTATTGGTGCATTCATTGGCATAATGCCCTCTTCCTTGACATTTGAAGCACTTAACGTCTCTAGCTCTTGAACTGGTAACATCGGCCTTTCCCTATTCTTTCCCAAAAATAGCACTTGGTTTTGCTTATTCTTTAGGATATGGTTTGCTCTCCTTAGTGTAGGCCGACTTCTCCTCCTTAGATGTATGAAACCTTGAAGTTCCATAACTAGTGCGAGAGTGTCCCTTTCTCTTGAGTTGTTGTTCCACAGGAATGGCTTTATGCATCATCTCTTCTAACTCAACATAATGTTGCATCTCTACATTTTCTTGAATCTCACGGTTGAGTCCTCCTAGAACGGGACATGGTGGCTTCTGTGTCTTCAGAAAGACAAGCTCTCAACATAAGCAGTTCCATCTCTTGAAAGTATTCTTCTACGGAACTATATCCTTGAGTGAGCTTCCTTAGTTTCTGATGTAGATCACGGTGATAGTGACTCAGAAAAAACCTCTTGCGCATAATAGATTTCATCTCATGCCATGATTCAACTGGATACTCTTGGTTGCATCTCCTAGTAGTCACTAGCTGATCCCACCAGCTCAAAGCATAATCATAGAACTTAGTAGCTGCTATCTGAATCTTTTGAGCTTGAGTATACTGCTGACAATCAAAAACAAGCTTGATCTTCTTTTCCCACTCAAAATAAGCATCTGGATCAGCCTTGCCATAAAAGGGAGGTATATTTAGCTTTAGTCCAGCAAGATCATCACGTTGGTGTCTCCTTTCCTCATGATCACGTCTCTGCTTCCTCCGGCTTTGTCTAGAAGAAGAACTATGATTGCGTTCATAGTAGTTATCAGTTTCTTGTGAACCAGCATGCTCTCACTGGTTTCTCCTTGATTCTTCTTGTTCTTGTTGAGTTTTATTAACTCTTTCTCTTCTAGATTCATTGCTGTGACCCTGACCAGTAGCCTGCCTCATCTCTTGCCTCAGTTCATCACGGAGCTCCCTTATACTATTCTTAATCATATCAGCAACCATGGTGATCATTGTTTGGTTTAGTTGCTCAGTCATCTGATCCCTCAGTAACTTGTTCTTCCTTACTAGTTCTGCTTCTTCCTCTGACTCGTTCACCATGGTACCTGAATCAGAAAACTCATGTCCTCTTATGTGGGTTGGAAGTCCTCCTAGACTTAAGCGGAGATACCTTGACGAACCTCTGTTCCTAAGCCATACATGTATCCTGGACAATAGTCTTTCAACTAAATCTTCCAAGCTGGTGTATGAGACCACACTGCATCTGCCGCAGAGTTCCACTCGCATCCAATCTAAAAACCTCCTGATCAAGTCTTCCTCATCCACTACTACCAGCAAATATGCGGAGACGGCTGAACTCCACCTCTTACTCTCTGACATTCCGAGTACCATGTCTCAAATTCTCGAAAGCATACTTCTTCTAATGCAAAGCTTCCCTAGAAAAATACTTCTTGTCGAACGTAAAGAGAATCTTCAAAGGTCAGCTGACCAAGCCGAATTAATAAGCGCCTCATCACACTCGGAAAACTACACTAGGAAAGCGGGTGGTGGAACCTGAAAAACTCCCGGAACTGGCTGAACGGGAACCTGCGGGTACTGCTGAGCTGGGGCTTGCTGACCTGGACCATGGTGATCATTCTGAACCTAAACCGGTGCGACCTGATCAACATGAATCTGCGGACTATGCTGCACCTGAACCTGAGGACCATGCGGAATCTTCTGACCATGCTGAACTGCAGCAATCTTCCGAGCAACCTCCTGAGCTGCTACCCGGGCAGCCTCCTGGGTGGCTTGACTGGCTGCCTCCTAGGCAATCTGATGAATTGTCTCCTGAGGAGCTTGTCTAGCTGCATCCTGTACCATCTGGCTCAAGGCATCCTGATCAATCGGTGGAGCCCCAAGCTGCACATGCTCCTCCTCAGTCTCTCTGATAGCTCTACCGTTCTGCGCACAGTTGGTAATTCTCCTTGGCAGCATCTAAAAAGAAGGCGACTAGGTTACCTTCTGCTGAAAAACGAACACCAACAATTCAAAGAGCAATACTTATAAGAATGGGGCTATTGATTTTAAATTCTCAAATCCCCTGAAAAATAATTTGAAATCATTTAAAATCGTTTGAAAACCGAATCCCATAAAATCGCCATCCCGGGTCGGAGCCGGGACGAAACCTGGATCTGATACTAGAAATTGTAGAAACTGCGTTTTCGAAATAAAATAAGTAATAAATAATCTCTGAAAATCTCGAATTTAATATTAATACTTGATAGTGAACATATTTTTTCTTGCAAAAATCAAATACGTAAGTCACAATACAAAATTCCAATACATAACATCCGTGACAACAATAATAACATAAGACCAAAAATCTGAAATATGAAATATAACAAAAGCCCAAAAGCTCAAAAGCCCAATACAAAACACCAGCGCGATATAATCACTATTTCTCGTCGGTCTCACCTGAAAGGGAGAAAAAGGAGAGGTGAGTAACATTGGAGTGACTAAGTGAGGTATGGGATGCTAAACCTCAAACCACTGACTCAGTACACAACACTACAACTATGTAGGCCTAGCCCTAACATGAAACAAACACAGTACCTATAACACCACACATAAAAAAACACTATATGTCTAGTGCACTAGACAACTACAACCAAATGCGATGATAGTACATGATCGGCACCCGCATACTCCTCATGAGGATATACATGTATAAATCAACCAGCGTCGCTAGTACAATAGTCCTCTTTGTGCCCTACAAAACTCAAGCGTCATAAGTACAAACATATCTCCATAAGGGTAGTACCGAACTAGTTCAGGATTTAAACAGAGTAGTCCTCACCTTAGCAACTTGGAGAAGTGATGTATATGAACTCCAGCTGCTCAAATAGGCTCCAAATCTGAAACCAAGACAAAATATCAAGTCAGAACTCCCTTTGAATGATTCACAACAGGTTTTGGACAGACTGGTCAAAGTCAACTTGTCATGGTCAAAGTCAACTTGGTCAAATCTTATCCAAATTGAAATTGACTTAACCAGCCGGTTCTCTTTAATTGAAATCAATTTTAAGTGGACCAATTGGTTTACGCTAACCAACATTTAATTGATTTTAACAGACCGGTTTTCCCTAACCAAACTGAAATCAATTTAAACTAGTCAAACCAACCGGTTGACCGAGTTACTGGAAAATCACTGTCACCAGTCACCGGCAGTGATGACGGAGGTCGGTGGCTTACCGACGATGGCGGCGATCTCCGGCGGTGGCGCGTGGATGACACGCGAATAGTCGTAAAAATATCTGGAGGCGCGTGCGGCTTTGTCTGGGCTCCGATTGCGACATAGTCGGCTGCCACAGATTCATCTCGACAAGAGGAACACAATGGTGGCCTTTCTTACGTGAAATTCTAAGCGGTTAGGAACTTATTACCAATTTACTGAATGAACCGAACCTAAACTTAAAAATTCATGCGCCGGCGGTTACCTAGGGAGGTGATCGGTGGTAACATGCTCAACGAGTTCCCAATGTGAGGAGGCTCCAGTAACATGTGGTGGCTCAGCTTTTACAAAAAATATCCCCGTTCTCTTCTTAACTCTTTTTTGTAAATTTGGTGAAGAACACAAATTTGATGGGAATGGGTATTTATAGGAAAAATACCTTGAGCTTCTGCGATTGGGCCTGGGCCTCAAGCTGAAATTGGTCTGGAGATTAGGTCATCACAATAATATTTTCCAGAACGATTTTCACAAAGAAAGACTCTTGACTTTTCTTATTGAGCTGGTCCAAAAAAAATCATCTTAACCAAACATTCTCCTCCTCCATTAATCAGAGAACCATTATGATGCTAAGATTTCCCAAGAGTAACTCTCTCAAATAAGAGATCGATTATAATAGTTGGGATCAAATCCACATAAACTCTATGTTTCACACAATATACTTGAGTTTCAGATTAAACTAGTCAGTAAATAAATTAATGCGTTAAATAACATAAAGTAAATAGAGGAGCTGTTACGATGGGAGAAGGACACTAGATCTAGGGATATCAAACATGTAATCAGAACTCAAATAAATAGTTGTTTAGTGTTTTATTAAGATCAATTCTAGAACTTGAATTCATAAGTAAGTAATCCAACTCTCGCATGCGATTATCAGATGTCTAAATTCCATAATTCCAACTCTCGTATGTGAATTTAGGAAGAGTGTCCACATATACTATTGAGTGTTGATCGATACTTATTTTAAACAAGGATTATGATCCAATTCGATATGTTCACTAAGTCATCTAAACCAATTCTCGCGTGCGCTTATTAACGTAGATCAGCAAGATTAGTTTCAGTAATTGACCATGCTCTTGCTTGTGCCATCTATACTATGATCATGTTTATAGTTAAATACTCTAGCAACAAGATGTAAGAGCAATCATGTGAAAGATCCAATATGATTACCCGAGCATTTTTATAAATCACAAATTCATCACACCCCTAAATCTAACAGGTGATTTACTTATCGGATCCAAGTCATATGGGGTGGTTTGTCATTTGACTTAAGATTAATGCGTATAGTTGGACTGGATCGGTCATAACTTAAGATTAATGCGTATAGTTGAACAGGTGAGTTAGCATTACCATCATCCGCGAATGTTCTTATGAACATTCGAGACTGCATCGTCATGCAGTACACGGCCTCCAGGGTGCTACCCCATCATCGTGTCTTCATGACCTTGTTCCATTCGCAGGACCAAGTCACGGTAATGCAGTGACTTTAGGGAGAGTGAATATGATTAGAATTCACTTGATTCATATTCATATACTTAATAATATACATATATATTAGTACTTGAGAACAAGTAATAAGGCTCAAGATAAACCTCAAAGAATAATTCATAATAACCTTTAAGTGTTTACACAAGGTAAACACTTCATATTTCATTATAGATTTAAATACTTTGCTTTTCAGTCAACATTATTAAGTATGCAATCAAGTAATACTCATTCATAACTCATCAACATCTATCTAGACTCACCTTTGAATCTATGAGATTGGCTAAGGAAGACTAGACACGAGCTCAAGCTAATCACACTCAACTTCCGATACACTTCAGATTCAGAACGATCACATGGACAAGTCCGGCTGATCTTACCACTCTCCTTGGCCATCTGAATTCAAACCAAGAGACTAAATGTCTCCAAGGATCGACTGGAATGCTAGCTTAACTCCTCAACCAAGTACTAAGAGTACACGGTTCAGTGGATGGGATCAAATGGATGCTTAAGTCTTCACTCGTCCACTGTCCTAGAACAGAACAATTCGGATCATAGGATCATTAGTCCAACAAAATAGTTCAAGGCTAAACAGTTCACTAAGCTTGGTCAGTTCAGCTCTGCTCCTAACAATTCAGTTCAACTCAGACTAGATGAGGAAATGACAATATCGGACAATAGACAACTCGGCTCAGATCAGTTCAAGACAAGATAAAATGTGTTTGGTTCAGAACATTACTAATCCAACAGTTGGGTCCAAGCTAAATAACTTAAATAAACTTAGTTCAAGATCGGTTCTACTCATCCTAGATCAGATCAGCTCGCTTCAGACAATTTGGATTCAGGACAAGATAAGTTCAGTTCCAATTAGGTCTATCAGTTTGAATTATGTCTGATCAGTTCACATCAGTTTAGCTAGCGGTTCAAAGAGATATATCCAAACCGAAACTAAACAAGACTGAGCCGTAAAACAACTTAAACAACTTATCCGACCAAGACCTAGCTAAACATGATCCAGTTCTGATCAGATACTGACTGAGGCAAGGTGATGAAGCTTACCCAAAATCCAAACGGTTAGTAGGACTCAGATGGTTCAGATCATACACAGAACTGTTGGACTGTTTTCAAAGATTAGGTCACTGCTGGACTGTTTTCAAAGACACATCAAGCTTCGGTTCAGATCATAAACAGAACAAGAGCTAGGGTTTAATCTGGATATCTCACCTTCTGATCTTCCACACAGCAACAGACTGAGCAAGGTTTGAAAGAAACTCGTCCAAGATCCTTCTTGAATTTTTATCGATTTTTTCTCTTCTTCTTTCTCACTGATTTTCTCTGAATTTTGTTCTGGTTTTTCATTGTGTTTCAGAACATCCAGTAGGAGAGATGATGGTATTTTATACCATATGGGGTTTCTTCAGCTCAGGGATTACTTAACACAAAGCAGGGCTGAGAGTGGACAGGTGGAGAGCTGCTTCATCACTCCCAACAGCCAAGCTGCTTACCTTTCCTTCATATAAAGAAAGCTTAACTCAGTCATGTGCTTCTCACATGTTCTGGTCCAGCAAGGAAGCAAGCAAGCAGACATGCAGCTTGTGACTTTCATGTGCCATTTACTACACAAGCAAGCAAACATGAAGGTGCATGGCATGTGACTTGGTCACTGATCAAGCAGCTGAGAAGGTGAAGTAGATGACGGGTCAGAATTATTTAGAAAGCTGCTGGATAATTTTGAACAATTATTCAACCAATATATCTTGTCCTTCGGCTCATGTCTTGCTCTTGGAAAATCTCGTTCAGCTAAATATACAGTCGACCATAAAATTTAATACACAACCTGATCATCAAACAGTCGACAGGAACTATCATAAGATAGTCATTAGACCACTAGACAGTCCCGTAGAGTATTAACTTACTTGCTCGATTTTATTTTAATTATGGTCGGACCATATCCAAACTGGTCGAGCGGTATTTTTCTCGACCAAAATTTTTTCCGGTCGTGAGGATTATTACATTCTCCCCCCCCCCTCAAAAGAATTCATCTCCGAATTCTCAAAACATAGCTGTACACACTTTACTGGACAATGGAGTCTCTGAACTTATTCTCATCTGCTTGCGTCAAAACAACTGAGGGTTGGTTCCCCAATTATTTGAACTTATAAAATTTTCAGATTCTCCAATCTTTTGATATGGTTCTCACCTATCTTCAAAGTATCTTTAGGATAGGCTAAATTGAGTTGCCAATTTTGAGGTTTCAGTAGTGCTATTGAATCTGATATAAACTTATGCAGCATCACCTCACAGATTTTCAATAATATGTCTGAAAGAAGCTCTAATCAATAGATAACCATTCCAACTCTGATAAACTCACTACTCGGACAGATCAATATAACAGATCACCGATGTCCCCAACTCTTATAAATAATCCTTTCTTTTCTGAGCAAACACCTTAAAGAAGATATAAAAGCGTTACTGAAACACAACTTTCTTCACTGCGGTTTACTTACTTCTTTTGACAGCTTTGAGTCTCTTAATACCATCGCTTCTGAAACTTTTTGATTTACCTCTCTCTCATATTGACAACATGGAAATGTGGGATATTAGGTGATGTGCAATATGTGAAAGTAACATCTTGGGCCTGGTAATGTCAACTTGATTAACCGTGCAACAATCAAACAAGAACATGCACGATCAATCACGCTAACATGATCCAAACCAAGGGTGCTACTCTCAATTACACACACTCACCCCATTCCCAAAATAAATTCCCTTAAGCTTCTATACACCTCTAATCTTTCTTAGACCCTCTTCATAATTATCTGATTAACTCAATCTCTCTTACGTTTCCCATTGCCAAGTCTGGTTCCATTGCTTTCTTATTTCTTTATTCTATCCAGCAACTAAGGATCCAATAAGTTTGTCTATTCATGCTCTATTCACAAATTGATTACTCTTGTACGCCGACTCCAGACATCCTGTATTGATACATCCTCTGATATCTTAACAACCTTGGCATTTCCATTTGCCTTACGGTCATACCTTTTCTTCCATTCATCAATCTCCCTCAGGGTTCAGTTAACATCCCTTTTTTTGATTAACTTCAGGTAGGACTTGGGTTCCTTCTCCCACATCTCCTCTTACTGAATTTGTACATGTCACCGTTCTCATATTGTTCTCTGAAATTCTCTTCATTAAATTTCTTCCATTTTTTCCTTATGTTCTCATTCTTCAGCTGAGTTTCTCAGATATAAACGAGTAAGCCATCTTGTGCATTACTTGCAATTTTAAAGACTCTTCACTCTCTCCTATAAGGGCCACCAAAACAATCACTCCAAATTCAACTTCAGGATTCTTGAGTTCCTTTTCAATATCGACACGGAATTTTCTAAGCATAACAACTGCATTTGCTTTTTGAAAGGCTTTTTTTCTTATCATTGAACACTTGCATTTTTTTCTCCATACTAAAATGGTTGCGAAATTTGATGTCCAAACAAAATCGCAGCCAACTTCAGTTCGTGCTTCGGATAATTTACCTTATGCTTCTTTAGCGCCTTTGATGCATAAACAATTATCCTATCGTGTTGCATTAGCATTCACCTAAACCAACACATGATGTGTCCATACATCAGTATTTGGCTGCTTAGGCTCATGCATAGCTAAGATAGACGTAGACGTCATGTCTTTCTCAAACTGGTTGCATACTTCTTCAATCCTTTTTACTCCATTACAGGGTACGCCTTTCTCAATCGATCAGCTCAGCGGTTTTTTTATGGTTACAAGTCCTTGAACAAACTTCTTATGGTAACCTGCTAATCCAAAGAACTTCAAATCTCGAGAGCAGAGATTGGACACGTCTACTCTGTAATAGTAGAGATCTTTACTAAATGTAAAACAATTCCTTGTTCCAACTTGCTGACTAATAGATCCCACTTCCCATTTCCAAGCAGTAGCATTTACTAAATCTTGATGCGTCCATTGAACTTCCTTGGAAAGCAACATATACCTTTCATATGATCTTAATAACTCATCACTTCTAGAAAGTCGATACTTGTCCTTGATGGTCACGTCCTTGCATTAAATATAGTCAAACATAACCGCAAATTCTAGTTCTTCTTCTTTACCACTTACATTGGTACACTCCATGGCAAAGAACTAAATCGAGTGAAATCTTTCTCTAAACAAATCTTCTATCTGCTACTTTGCTCGATCAGAACCACTGGTGCAGATGTCTAGGCTATTGCAGAGAATCTAATTTCAGGATGACTACTGAATAGGTTACTTCTAGATGTTGACAATCCTTCCAGCGCCTTAAACAGATCTTTAAATTCTCTAATTATCGGACTGTCCTCTATACTCTTCTCCTTTTGATATTCTATTTTTCCAATGATCAGAATAATAGAATACACTACTTCACCTTTTCCCAAAAGGAAGTCAACTCTCCAGACGGATACAAGTGATGCTCCAACACTTAGTAGAATACCACTGTAAGCCAACGGTGACTGGTCTTCTCCCAAAGACTTCTTTCCTCAACAACTTCCTAATTGAGCTCGGTAACTAGATAGCCAATCTCACTCTAGATAGAAACAAACCGCTCTAATGGAATACCATCATTCTAAATGGCAGTCAGTACTTCCAAGAATAAGAACGGTATGCTTGAATTCACCAAAGTGAACCCTCCCAAAAAGTATGACACTGCTCGGGAACTACAACTATGTGTTGTTCCCGATTCAAACACAATATGGGCGGAAAATTTTGTCCATATGCAAAGTCTCTCTTATGACACATTGATCACATGTTCACTTATTTATTCAATCATTCATAATTTATTTA
This sequence comes from Moricandia moricandioides, assembly GCA_905132885.1. Taxonomy (NCBI): domain Eukaryota; kingdom Viridiplantae; phylum Streptophyta; class Magnoliopsida; order Brassicales; family Brassicaceae; genus Moricandia; species Moricandia moricandioides. The sequence goes on along the minus strand of CAJHQQ010000885.1, from coordinate 52,699 downwards.
TTTATTTTTATTTTTATTTTTAAAAGCACGCAACACACAATGGAATAAGAAACAAACCTGTGATTGGACCTTTATGGAGTTTTGAAGGTCCAAGAAATACTAAAATGTAGGCTCTACCCAAATAGCCTAACACTTGGGTCGGGACTAATGGTAGGGAAACACGAACAACTATAGCAACTGGAACCCTAGGTATAGGTAATAGGAATCAGGTAATTTCATGGACAGGGGTAGACTTAAATCCTTACTCTTTAGAGGAAAGACCAAAGTGTAAATGACGTAAAAGATCTAGGATTTATCCACTTGAACAATCATGACCATCCTTTCCTCGCTAGCCACAACCATAACAACTCAGGGTCCTCGGTCTTGATCTGATTAAACGTCCAACGAAAATAATCTCCATCGACTTTCTTGATTCTTTACCTGAAACTGACCTTCGATTTGAACCTGATAGCCTTTAGGCGGTCTAAATGGCATGGAGAATCTTCCTTGGCAGTAAAAACCTTCTTAACATACACATCATACTATAATGTCTCCTCAAAAAAGCTCTTAAGCACTACAATCTTTAGTTACTCCAATTGTTTGGGATAAGTCCTGAAAGAACGTCCTTATGATCTTTGGCTCATCCTCCAAACCAAAATGGGTGAATCAGATTCACTCGACCTCAACCTTCTCGCGGAAACATCTCACTGTGCTAACTCCATAAGTGGAATCTCCAATCGGTCTCATGCTTTGGGTAGAAACACTCCATCTTGAACTCTTAAGAGAAATCTATCTAACTTGGACTAACATTTCCAAAATAATGCTTGACGCATAACGACTAACTCACTGCATCCTTTTGTATCCTTCCATATCCTTCTTGCAATCCTCGAAACAATGGGCCATGTCAGTCATCTGCTCCCAGTGTTGCATTTGAAATCTTCATCAATCGAAAGTCTCCATCAAATTGTTTAGTCCTTCCTTAGTATCTTGTGGTCCCAACTTCTTTATCCTCTTTACAAACTTGAAGATTACTTGTTGCAGTGGAGTGGTGATGGTGCGTCCATCATCATGTACTATACTCTAACTATCTCCTCCACCAATGCTAAGCTAGAAACAAATGCTGAATCAATCATGCTTGGGCGGCTCTGGTTCTGGTACGTCTCAGCATACGATGGAAAAACTTGAGCCAACGGGAAAAACATATGAATCTGGGTGATCATGTGAAGTGAAATCTCCAAAAACGGATCATCACAAACAACATCCACTTTGACATCGATAACACATAGGTGCATATATATGTTCGATGTGTCAACTCTGTCCCGTATATCTCTCCAAAGAATCGGTATCCACACTAGAACTTGAAAGCAAGGTAGGAAAGGTTGACGATACTGACTCCAAGCATGATGGAAATTAACTGAAGCATGGCGGTAACAATTCTAAGCATGAAAATAACAATCCCGAGTAGAACGGTAGGAAAATTGAGCATAACAATAACAAAATCGGTAAGTACGCTCCACCCCGGCGAGCTTATCATGGTGCATCTGCTATGAAAGATAACTGTAAGGTAACTACCCACGACTATCTATCCTCAGAGGAAGGAACCAGCCAGCATATCCTAGTTATCCTTGCGACTCATTCTGACTCAAAAAACATTTGAAACAAGTCCCATTAAAGCATCGTATAACCATGCTCTGATACCACCTTTTGTGACACTCCCGATCTTGTCTAAGTACAAGTTGACTCGACCAGCCGTACAACAATCAAACAAGAACATGCATAGCCAATCACTAGTAACTTAAACCAAACTAAGAGGCCACAATGTGTACCTCCACGACTAACCCGAAGTTCCCGGAATAGATCCAGGTACCTTAGGCCAATCGCCTAAGTACACATATCCTATTAGGTACAAGCCGAGGCTTTTCAACCCGACTGAGTAATACCAAATAGTTAGTTCATCCAGACAAGGACTAATATCATATAGAACTCATACTTAAAGAAACATTCTTTAATACATTATATAATATTCTTTCAAAAGCATCTTACAAAATATTAATGATTAACCTCGAGGTTTTCGGTCAACAAACTTTATACATAGGATATATCAAAACTACTTTGTAAGGATATTAAAACTACCGCTGGCTAATGATGTTCCTTCCCGTCCTAGAGTAAAGGTATCCCGCCAACTGGTTACATGCATCACAAATGAGTCATGAGTAACTAATTTACTTAGTGAGACTAATCCCGCACCCCAAAACATATTAATAATATCCCGAGCAGTCGACACTATATATATTCCATAATTATTATATATATAAGGCCTATCTTTCCATCGATGTGAATCTTATCTTAAATATCACCTCCATGTCACCCACCATTCACTCATATATAAATACAATATATATACTAGACCCGATAAACCACAAAGGCTAACCGAGGCTAGTGAGTTAGCATTACCATCTTTCTCAAACGTCCTTATAAACATTCAAGACCGAATCGTCATGCAGTAAACGGCCTCCAGGGTGCTACCCCATCATCGTGTCTTCATGACCTTGTTCCATTCGCACGACCAAGTCACGGTAATGCGGGGACTTTAGGGAGAGTGAATATGATAAGACTTCTCATGATTCATACTCATATACTTAATAATATACTTATATATTAGTACTTGAGAACAAGTATAAGGCTCGGGATAAACCGCAAATAATAATTCATAATATTTTTGAAGTGTTTATAATATGTAAACACTTCGCAGTTTAATATAGTTCAGGAGACTTACTTATGTATCACCCATAATCATTTATTTTACTCAAGCAGCCCTCATCCATAACTCATCAGTCATCTATATAGACTCACCTTTGAATCCATGAGATTGGCTAAGGAAGACTAGACACGAGCTCAAGCTAATCACACTCCACTTCCGATACACTTCAGGTTCAGAATGATCACATGGACGAGTCTGGCTGATCTTACCACTCTCCTTGGCCATCTGAATTCAAACTAGGAGACTAAATGGCTCCAAGGATCGACTGGAATGCTAGCTTAACTCCCCAACCAAGTACTAAGAGTACACGGTTCAATGGATGGGATCAAATGGATGCTTAAGTCTTCACTTGTCCACTGTCCTAGAACAGAACAATTCGGATCATAGGATCATTAGTCCAACCAAATAGTTCAAGGCTAAACAGTTCACTAAGCTTGGTCAGTTCAGCTCTGCTCCTAACAATTCAGTTCAACTCAGACTAGATAAGGACATGACAATATCGGACAATAGACTACTCGGCTCACATCAGTTCAAGAAAAGATAAAATGTGTTCGGTTCAGAACATTACTAATCCAACAGTTGGGTCTAAGCTATACAACTTAAATCAACTTAGTTCAAGATCGGTCCCACTCATCCTAGATCATATCAGCTCGCTTCAGACAATTTGGATTCAGGACAAGATAAGTTCAGTTCGGATTAGGTCTGATCAGTTCACATCAGTTTAGCTAGAGGTTCAAAGAGATATATCCAAACCGAAACTAAACAAGACTGAGCCGTAAAACAACTTAAACAACTGATCCGACCAAGACCCTAGCTAAACATGATCCAGTTCTGATCAGATACTGACTGAGGCAAGGTGATGAAGCTTACCCAAAATCCAAATGGTAAGTAGGACTCAGATAGTTCTCTTCTTAAAGATTAGCTCACTGCTGGACTGTTTTCAAAGACACATCAAGCTTCGGTTCAGATCATAAACAGAACAAGAGCTAGGGTTTAATCTGGATATCTCACCTTCTGATCTTCCACAAAGAAACAGACTGAGCAAGGTTTGAAAGAAACTCGTCCAAGGTCCTTCTTGAATTTTTATCGAACTTTTCTCTTCTTCTTTCTCACGGATTTTCTCTGAATTTTGCTCTGGTTTTTCTTTCTGTTTCAGAACGTCCAGGAGGAAAAATGATGGTATTTTATACCATATGGGGCTTCTTCAGCTCAGGGTTTACTTAACACAAAGCAGGGCTGAGAGTGGACAGGTGGAGAACTGCTTCATCACTCCCAGCAGCCAAGCTGCTTTCCTTTCCTTCACATGAAGAAAGCTTAACTAAGTCCCGTTCTTCTCACATGTTCTGGTCCAGCAAGGAAGCAAGCAAGCAGGCATGCAGCTTGTGACTTTCATGTGCCATTTACTACACAAGCAAGCAAACAGGAAGGTGCATGGCATGTGACTTGGTCACTGGTCAAGCAGCTGACAAGGTGAAGTAGATGACGGGTCAGAATTATTTAGAAAGTTTCTTGATAATTTTGCACAATTATTCAACCAAATATTTCTTGTCCTTCGGCTCATGTCTTGCTCTTGGAAAATCTTGTTCTTGGAAAATCTTGTTCAGATAAATATACAATCGACCATAAAATTTAATACACAACCTGATCATCAAACCCTCGACGAGAACTATCATAAGATAGTCATTAGACCACTAGACAGTCCCGTAGAGTATTAACTTACTTGCTCGATTTTATTATAATTATGGTCGGACCATCTCCAAATTGGTCGGGCGGTATTTTTCTTGACCAAAATCTTATCCGGTCGTGAGGATTAATATTATAAATCAGTTGAGAATCATAAATTACCCTGATATTGAATCAATATTATACGAGTTATGATGAAGACGTTCTCCCACTTTCAACCGAAGTGATTCTAGTTTACTATGTTTAGAGATTTAACAATTTCTTATTGATTCTAATCAAACCATAGTGAATCAAGATGTAAGAAGCTTCTTTTGGACATACAAATCAGTGGTTAATCACCCTGACGTTGAATCAATATCACAGGAGTTGTGATGAAGAAGTTTTCTCACTTTCAACCGAAGTGATTTCAGATTACCATGTTCCAAGATTTGGTAATTTGTTCTTGATTCTAATAAAACCAAATTGAAACACGATGTCAGAAGATTGATTTTTACTCATAAATCAGTGGAGAATCACCCTGATGTTGAATCAATATCATTCGAGTTATGATGAAGAAGTTATCCTACTTTCAACCGAAGTGATTCTAGTTTACTCTTATTGGAGATTTAACAATTTCTTATTGATTCTAATCAAACCAGAATGAATCATGATGTAAGAAGCTTCGTTTGGACACACAAATCAGTGGCTAATCCCCCTGAAGTTGAATAAATATCATAGGAGTTATGATGCAGAAGTTATCCCATTATCAACCGAAGTGATTCCAGTTTACCCTATTTGGCGATTTGGCAATTTGTTATTGATTCTAATAAAAACAGAATGAATCATGATGTCAGAAGCTTGATTTTGACTCATAAATCAGTGGAGAATCACCCTTATGTTGAATCAATATCATACGAGTTATGATGAAGATGTTATCCCACTTTCAACCGAAGTTATTCTAGTTTAGTCTGTTTGGAGATTTGACAATTTCTTATTGATTCTAATCAAACCAGAATGAATCACGATGTAAGAAGCTTCGTTTGGACATAAAAATCACTTTAAGCTGAATCAATATCATAGGAGTTATGATGAAGAAATTATCCCACTTTCAACCGATGTGATTCCAGTTTACCTGTTTGGAGATTTGGCAATTTTTTCTTGATTCTAATAAAACCAGAATGAATCACGATGTCAGAAGCTTGATTTTGACTCATCAATCAGTGGAAAATCACCCAGATGTTGAGTCAATATCATAGGAGTTATGATGAAGAACTTATCCCACTTTCAACCGAATTTATTCTACTTTACTCTTGTTGGAGTTTTCACTATTTCTTATTGATTATAATCAAACCCGAATGAATCACGATGTAAGAAGATTGTTTTGGACAAAAAAATCAGTGATTAATCACCTGAAGTTGAATCAATATCATAGGAGTTATGATGAAGAAGTTATCACACTTTCAATCAAAGTGATTGCAGATTACCATGTTTGGAGATTTGGCAATTTGTTCTCGATTCTAATAAAACCAGAATGAATCAAGATGTCAGAAACTGATTTTGACTCATAAATCAGTGGAGAATCACCCTGATGTTGAATCATTATCATACGAGTTATGATGAAGAAGTTATCCCATTTTCAACCGATGTGATTCCAGTTTACCCTGTTTGGAGATTTAGCAATTTGTTCTTGATTCTAATAAAACCAGAAGGAATCAAAATGTCAGAATCTTGATTTTGACTCATAAATTAGTGAAGAATCACACTGATGTTGAATCAATATCATACGAGTTATGATGAAGAATTTATCCCACTTTCAACTGAAGTTATTCTAGTTTACTCTGTTTGGAGGTTTGACAATTTATTATTGATTCTAATCAAACCAGAATGAATCACGATGTCAGAAGCTTCGTTTGGACATACAAATCACTTGAAACTGAATCAATATGATAGGAATTATGATGAAGAAGTTATCCCACTGTCAACCGATGTGATTCCAATTTACCCTGTTTGGAGATTTGACAATTTGTTCTTGATTCAAATAAAACCATAATAAATCACGATGTCAAAAGCTTGATTTTGACTCATAAATCAGTGGAGAATAACCCTAATGTTGAATCAATATCATACGAGTTATGATGAAGAAGTTATCCCACTTTCAACCGAAGTGATTCTAGTTTACTCTGTTTGGAGTTTTGACTATTTCTTATTAATTCAAATCAAACCAGAATGAATCACGATGAAGAAGATTTGTTTGGACATACAAGCCAATGATTAATCACCTGAAGTTGAATCAATATCATAGAAGTTATGATGAAGAAGTTATCTCACTTTAAATCAAAGTGATTGCATAAAACCATGTTTGGAGATTTAGCAATTTGTTCTTGGTTCTAATAAAACAATTATGAATCACGATGTAAGAAGCTTGATTTGGACTCATAAATCAGTGGAGAATCACTCTGCTATTGAATCAATATCATACGAGTTATGATGAAGAAGGTATCCCACTTTCAACCAAAGTGATTCTAGTTTACTCTGTTTGGAGATTTGACTATTTCTTATTGATTCTAATCAAACCAGAATGAAGCACGATGTAAGAATCTTCGTTTGGACATACAAATCAGTGGTTAATCACCCTGAAGTTGAATCAATATCATAGGAGTAATGATGGAGAAGTTATCTCACTTTCAATCGAAGTGATTCCAAATTACCCTATTTGGAGATTTGGCCATTTGTTCTTGATTCTAATAAAGCCAAAATGAATCACGATTTCAGAAGCTTTATTTTGACTCATAAATCAGTGGAGTATCACCCTCATGTTGAATCAATATCATATGAGTTATGATGAAGAAGTTATCCTACTTTCAACCGAAGTTATTCTAGTTGACTCTGTTTGGAGATTTGACAATTTCTTACTGATTATAATCAAACCAGCAAGAATTGCGATGTAAGAAGATTAATTTGGACAAAAATCATTGGTTAATCACGATGAACTTAAATCAATATCATAGGAGTTATGATGAAGAAGTTATTCCACTTTCAACCGCAGTTATTCTAGTTTATCCTGTTTGGAGATTTGACAAATTGTTCTTGATTCTAATAAAACCAGAATGAATCACGATGTCGGAAGCTTGATTTTGACTCTTAAATCAGTGGAGAATCACACTGATGTTGACTCAATATCATACAAGTTATGATGAAGAATTATCTCACTTTCAACCGAACTGATTCCACTTTACCCTGTTTGGAGATTTGGCAATTTGTTCTTGCTTCTAATAAAACCAGAATGAATCACGATGTTAGAAGCTTGATTTTGACTCATAACTCAGTGGAGATTCACCCTTATGTTGAATCAATATCATAAGAGTTATGATGAAGAAGTTATCCCACTTTCAACTGAAGTGATTCTAGTTTGCCCTATTTGAAGATATGGCAATTTGTTCATGATTCTAATAAAATCAGAATGAATCACGATGTCAAAAGCTTGATTTTGACTCATAAATCAGTGGAGAATCACCCTGATGTTGAATCAATATCATTTGAGTTATGATGAAGAAGTTATCCCACTTTCAACCGCAGTGATTCGAGTTTACTCTGTATGGAGATTTGACTATTTCTTATTGATTCTAATCAGACCAGAATGAATCTGGATGTAAGAAGCTTCGTTTGGCCAAAAAAAATCAGTGGATAATCCCCCTGAATTTGAATCAATATCATAGGAGTTATGATGCAGAAGTTATCCCACTATCAACCGAAGTGACTCTAGTTTACCCTATTTGGAGATTTGGCAATTTGTTCTTGATTCTAATCAAACCAGAATGAATAATGATGTCAGAATCTTGATTTTGACTCATAAATCAGTGGAGAAAACCCTGATGTTGAATCAATATCATACGACTTATGATGAAGAAGTTGTCCCACTTTCAATCAAAGTTATTCTAGTTTACTCTGTTTGGAGATTTGACAATTTCTTATTGATTATAATCAAACCAGAATGAATCACGATGTAAGAAGCTTAATTTGGAGACACAAATAAGTGGCTAATCACCCTGAAGTTGAATCAATAACATAGGAGTTATGATGAAGGAGTTATCCCACTTTCAACCGAAGTTATTCCAGATTACTCGGTTTGGAGATTTGGAAATTTGTTCTTTATTCTAATAAAACTAAAATGAATGACGATGTCTGAAGCTTGATTTTTACTCATAAATCAGTGGAGAATCACCCTGATTTGGAATCAATATCATACGAGTTATGATGAAGAAGTTATCTCACTTTCAACCGAAGTGATTCTAGTTTACTCTGTTTGGAGATTTGACAATTCCTTTTTGATTCTAATCAAACCAGAATGAATCATGATGTAAGAAGCTTCTTTTGGACAAAAAATATCAGTGGCCAATCCCCGTGAATTTGAATCAATATCATAGGAGATATGATGCAGAAGTTATCCCAGTATCAAACGAAGTTATTCCAGTTTACCCTATTTGGAGATTTGGTAATTTGTTCTTGATTCTAATAAAACCAGAATAAATCACGATGTCTAAGCTTGATTTTGAATCATAAATCAGTGGAGAATCACTCTGATGTTGGATATATATCATACGAGTTATGATGAAGAAGTTATCTCTCTTTCAACCGAAGTTATTCTAGTTTACTTTGTTTGGAGATTTAACAATTTCTTATTGATTATAATCAGACCATATTGAATCATGATGTATGAAGCTTCGTTTGGAAACACAAATCAGTGGTTAATCACCTTGAAGCTGAATCAATATCATAGGAGTTATGATGAAGAAGTTATCCCACTATCAACCGAAGTGATTCCAGTTTACCCTATTTGAAGATTTGGCAATTTGTTCTTGATTCTAATAAAACCAGAAGGAATCACGATGTCAGAAGCTTGATTTTGACTCATAAATTAGTGAAGAATCATACTGATGTTGAATCAATATCATACGAGTTATGATGAAGAAGTTATCCCACTTTCAACTGAAGTTATTCTAGTTTACTCTGTTTGGAGATTTGACAATTTATTATTGATTCTAATCAAACCAGAATGAATCACGATGTCAGAAGCTTCGTTTGGACATACAAATCACTTGAAACTGAATCAATATGATAGGAATTATGATGAAGAAGTTATCCCACTGTCAACCGATGTGATTCCAGTTTACCCTGTTTGGAGATTTGACAATTTGTTCTTGATTCAAATAAAACCATAATAAATCACGATGTCAAAAGCTTGATTTTGACTCATAAATCAGTGGAGAATAACCCTAATGTTGAATCAATATCATACGAGTTATGATGAAGAAGTTATCCCACTTTCAACCGAAGTGATTCTAGTTTACTCTGTTTGGAGTTTTGACTATTTCTTATTAATTCAAATCAAACCAGAATGAATCACGATGAAGAAGATTTGTTTGGACATACAAGCCAATGATTAATCACCTGAAGTTGAATCAATATCATAGAAGTTATGATGAAGAAGTTATCTCACTTTAAATCAAAGTGATTGCATAAAACCATGTTTGGAGATTTAGCAATTTGTTCTTGGTTCTAATAAAAAAATTATGAATCACGATGTAAGAAGCTTGATTTGGACTCATAAATTAGTGGAGAATCACTCTGCTATTGAATCAATATCATACGAGTTATGATGAAGAAGGTATCCCACTTTCAACCAAAGTGATTCTAGTTTACTCTGTTTGGAGATTTGACTATTTCTTATTGATTCTAATCAAACCAGAATGAAGCACGATGTAAGAATCTTCGTTTGGACATAAAAATCAGTGGTTAATCACCCTGAAGTTGAATCAATATCATAGGAGTAATGATGGAGAAGTTATCTCACTTTCAATCGAAGTGATTCCAAATTATCCTATTTGGAGATTTGGCCATTTGTTCTTGATTCTAATAAAGCCAAAATGAATCACGATTTCAGAAGCTTTATTTTGACTCATAAATCAGTGGAGTATCACCCTCATGTTGAATCAATATCATATGAGTTATGATGAAGAAGTTATCCTACTTTCAACCGAAGTTATTCTAGTTGACTCTGTTTGGAGATTTGACAATTTCTTACTGATTATAATCAAACCAGCAAGAATTGCGATGTAAGAAGATTAATTTGGACAAAAATCATTGGTTAATCACGATGAAGTTAAATCAATATCATAGGAGTTATGATGAAGAAGTTATTCCACTTTCAACCGCAGTTATTCTAGTTTATCCTGTTTGGAGATTTGACAATTTGTTCTTGATTCTAATAAAACCAGAATGAATCACGATGTCGGAAGCTTGATTTTGACTCTTAAATCAGTGGAGAATCACACTGATGTTGACTCAATATCATACAAGTTATGATGAAGAATTATCTCACTTTCAACCGAACTGATTCCACTTTACCCTGTTTGGAGATTTGGCAATTTGTTCTTGCTTCTAATAAAACCAGAATGAATCACGATGTTAGAAGCTTGATTTTGAATCATAAATCAGTGGAGATTCACCCTTATGTTGAATCAATATCATAAGAGTTATGATGAAGAAGTTATCTCACTTTCAACTGAAGTGATTCTAGTTTGTCCTATTTGAAGATTAGGCAATTTGTTCATGATTCTAATAAAATCAGAATGAATCACGATGTCAAAAGCTTGATTTTGACTCATAAATCAGTGGAGAATCACCCTGATGTTGAATCAATATCATTTGAGTTATGATGAAGAAGTTATCCCACTTTCAACCGCAGTGATTCGAGTTTACTCTGTATGGAGATTTGACTATTTCTAATTGATTCTAATCAGACCAGAATGAATCAGGATGTAAGAAGCTTCGTTTGGACAAAAAAAATCAGTGGATAATCCCCCTGAATTTGAATCAATATCATAGGAGTTATGATGCAGAAGTTATCCCACTATCAACCGAAGTGACTCTAGTTTACCCTATTTGGAGATTTGGCAATTTGTTCTTGATTCTAATCAAACCAGAATGAATAATGATGTCAGAATCTTGATTTTGAGTCATAAATCAGTGGAGAAAACCCTGATGTTGAATCAATATCATACGACTTATGATGAAGAAGTTGTCCCACTTTCAATCAAAGTTATTCTAGTTTACTCTGTTTGGAGATTTGACAATTTCTTATTGATTATAATCAAACCAGAATGAATCACGATGTAAGAAGCTTAATTTGGAGACACAAATAAGTGGCTAATCACCCTGAAGTTGAATCAATAACATATGAGTTATGATGAAGGAGTTATCCCACTTTCAACCGAAGTTATTCCAGATTACTCTGTTTGGAGATTTGGAAATCTGTTCATTATTCTAATAAAACTAAAATGAATGACGATGTCTGAAGCTTGATTTTTACTCATAAATCAGTGGAGAATCACCCTGATTTGGAATCAATATCATACGAGTTATGATGAAGAAGTTATCTCACTTTCAACCGAAGTGATTCTAGTTTACTCTGTTTGGAGATTTGACAATTCTTTTTTGATTCTAATCAAACCAGAATGAATCATGATGTAAGAAGCTTCTTTTGGACAAAAAAAATCAGTGGCCAATCCCCGTGAATTTGAATCAATATCATAGGAGTTATGATGCAGAAGTTATCCCAGTATCAAACGAAGTTATTCCAGTTTACCCTATTTGGAGATTTGGTAATTTGTTCTTGATTCTAATAAAACCAGAATAAATCACGATGTCTAAGCTTGATTTTGCATCATAAATCAGTGGAGAATCACTCTGATGTTGGATATATATCATACGAGTTATGATGAAGAAGTTATCTCTCTTTCAACCGAAGTTATTCTAGTTTACTTTGTTTGGAGATTTAACAATTTCTTATTGATTATAATCAGACCATATTGAATCATGATGTATGAAGCTTCGTTTGGAAACACAAATCAGTGGTTAATCACCTTGAAGCTGAATCAATATCATAGGAGTTATGATGAAGAAGTTATCCCACTATCAACCGAAGTGATTCCAGTTTACCCTATTTGAAGATTTGGCAATTTGTTCTTGATTCTAATAAAACCAGAATGAATCACGATGTCAAAAGCTTGATTTTGACTCATAAATAAGTGGAGAATCACCCTGATGTTGAATCAATATCATTCGACTTATGATGAAGAAGTTATCCCACTTTCAACCGAAGTGATTCGAGTTTACTCTGTTTGGAGAAGTGACTATTTCTTATTGATTCTAATCAGACCAGAATGAATAATGAAATAAGAAGCGTCGTTTGGACACACAAATCAGTGGCTAACCCCCCTGAATTTGAATCAATATCATAGGAGTTATGATGAAGAAGTTATCCCACTTTCAACTGAAGTGATTCCAGATGACCCTGTTTGGAGATTTGACCATTTTTACTTGATTCTTTTAAAATAAAAATGAATCACGATGTCAGAAGCTTGATTTTGACTCATAAATCAGTGGAGAATCACCCTGATTTGGAACCAATATCGTACGAGTTATGATGAAGAAGTTATCCCACTTTCAACCGAAGTGATTCTAGTTAACTCTGTTTGGAGATTTGACAATTTCTTATTGATTCTAATCAAACCAGAATGAATCATGATGTAAGAAGCTTCTTTTGGACAAACAAATCAGTGGTTAATCCCCCTGAATTTGAAACAATATCATAGGTGTTATGATGCAGAAGTTATCCCACTATCAACCGAAGTGATTCCAGTTTACCCTATTTGGAGATTTTGCAATTTGTTCTTGATTCTAATAAAATCAGAATGAATCACAATGTTAGAAGCGTGATTTTGACTCATAAATCAGTGGAGAATCACTCTGATGTTGAATCAATATCATACGAGTTATGATGAAGAAGTTATCCCACTTTCAACCGAAGTGATTCTAGTTTACTTGTTTTGAAGATTTGACAATTTCTTATTGATTTTAATCAGATCAGAATGAATCATGATGTAAGAAGCTTCGTTTGGATACACAAATAAGTGGCTAACCCCCCCCCCCCCCCCCCCCCCTGAAGTTGAATCAATATCATAGGAGTTATAATGCAGAAGTTATCCCACTATCAACCGAAGTGATTCCAGTTTATCCTATTTGGAGTTTTGGCAATTTGTTCTTGATTCTAATAAAATCAGAATGAATAAAGATGTCAGAAGCTTGATTTTGACTCATAAATCAGTGGACAAATACTCTGATGTTGAATCAATATCATACAAGTTATGATGAAGAAGTTATCCCACATTCAACTAAAGTTATCCTAGTTTACTCTGTTTGGAGATTTGACAATTTCTTATTGATTCTACTCAAACCAGAATGAATCACAATGTAAGAATCTTAATTTGGATAAACATATAAGTGGCTAATCACCCCAATTTTGAATCAATATCATAGGAGTTATGATGAAGAAGTTATCCCACTTTCATCCGAAGTTATTCCAGATTACTCTGTTTGGAGATTTGAAAATCTGTTCTTGATTCTAATAAAAACAAAATAAATCACGATGTCAGAAGCTTGATTTTGACTCATAAATCAGTGGAGAATCACTCTGATGTTGAATCAATATTATACGAGTTATGATGAAGAAGTTATCCTACTTTCAACCGAAGTGATTCTAGTTTAATCTGTTTGGAGATTTGAAAATTTCTTCTTGATTCTAATCAGACCAGAATGAATCATGATGTGAGAGCATCGTTTGGACACACAAATCAGTGGCTAATCCCCTTGAATTTGAATCAATATCATAGGAGTTAAGATGCAAAAGTTATCCCACTATCAACCGAAGTGATTCTAATTTACCCTATTTGGATATTTGACAATTTGTTCTTGATTCTAATAAAACCAGAATGAATCACGATGTCATAAGCTCGATTTTGACTCATAAATCAGTGGAGAATCACCTTGATGTTGATTTAATATTATACCAGTTATGATGAAGAAGTTATCCCTCTTTCAACCGAAGTTATTCTTGTTTACTTTGTTTGGAGATTTAACTATTTCTTATTGATTCTAATCATACCAGAATGAATCATGATGTAAGAAGCTTCGTTTGGACAAATAAATCAGTGGCTAATCGCCTTGAAGCTGAATCAATATCATAGGAGTTATGATGAAGAAGTTATCCCACTATCAACCGAAGTGATTCCAGTTTACTCTATTTGAAGATTTGGAAATTTGTTCTTGATTCTAATAAAACCAGAATGAATCACGATGTCAAAAGCTTGATTTTCACTCATAAATGAGTGGAGAATCACCCTGATGTTGAATCAATATCATACGAGTTATGATGAAGAAGTAATCCCACTTTTAACCGAAGTGATTCTAGTTTACTGTGTTTGGAGATTTGACTATTTCTTATTGATATTAATCAAACTAGAACGAATTACGATGTATGAAGCTTCATTTGGACACACAAATCTGTGGCTAGTCACCCTTAAGTTGAATCAATATCATAAGAGTTATCATGAAGAAGTTATCGCACTTTCAATTGAAGTGATTCCAATTTACCCTATTTGGAGATTTGACAATTTGTTCTTGATTCTAATAAAACCAGAATGAATCACGATGTCCGAAGATTGATTTTGACTCATGAATCAGTGGAGAATAACCCTCATGTTGAATCAATATCGTACAAGTTATGATGAAGAAGTTATCCCAATTTCAACTGAAGTTATTCTAGTTTACTCTGTTTGGAGATTTGACTATTTCTTATTAATTCTAATCGAACCAGAATGAATCACGATGAAGAAGATTCATTTGGACATACAAGCCAGTGATTAATCACCTGAAGTTGAATCAATATCATAGGAGTTATTGTGAGGAAGTTATCTCACTTTAAATCAAAGTGATTGCAGATTACCATGTTTGGAGATTTGGCAATTTGTTCTTGATTCTAATAAAACCAGAATGAATCAAGATGTAAGAAGCTTGATTTTGACTCATAAATCCGTGGAGAATCACTCTTCTGTTGAATCAATATCATACGAGTTAAGATGAAGAAAGTATCCCACTTTCAACCAAACTTATTCTATTTTACTCTGTTTGGAGAATCACTCTTCTGTTGAATCAATTTCATACGAGTTATGATGAAGAAGGTATCCCACTTTCAACCAGAATGAAGCACTATGTAAGAATCTTCGTTTGGACATACAAATCAGTGGTTAATCACCCTGAACTTGAATCAATATCATAGGAGTTATGATGAAGAAGTTATATTACTTTCAATCGAAGTGATTCCAGATGATCCTATTTGGAGATTTGGCCATTTGTTCTTGATTCTAATAAAACCAAAATGAATCACGATTTCAGAAGCTTGATTTAGACTCATAAATCAATGGAGAATCACCTTCATGTTGAATCAATATCATACGAGTTATGATGAAGAAGTTATGCTACTTTCTACCGAAGTGATTCCAGTTTACCCAGTTTGGAGATTTGGCCATTTGTTCTTGATTCTAATAAAACCAGAATGAATCACGAAGTTAGAAGCTTGATTTTGACTCATAATCAGTAGAGAATCACCCTTATGTTGAATCAATATCATAAGAGTTAAGATGAAGAAGTTATCCCACTTTCAACAAAAGTGATTCCAGTTTATCATGTTTGGAGATTTGACATTTTTTTCTTGATTCTAATAAAACCAGAATGAATCATGATGTCAGAAGCTTGATTTTGAATCATAAATCAGTGGAGAATCACCCTCATATTGAATCATTATCATACGAGTTATGATGAAGAAGTTATCCCACTTTCAACTGAAGTGATTCTAGTTTACGTTGTTTGGAGATTTGTGAATTTCTTATTGATTCTAATTAAACCAGAATGAATCATGATGTAAGAAGCTTCGTTTCGACACACAAATCAGTGGCTAATCCCACTGAATTTGAATCAATATCATAGGAGTTATGATGCAGAAGTTATCCCATTATCAACCAAAGTGATTCCAGTTTACCCTATTTGGAGATTTGACAATTTGTTCTTGATTCTAATAAAAATAGAATGAATCATGATGTCAGAAGCTTGATTTTGACTCATAAATTAGCGGAGAATCACCCTGATGTTGAATCAATGTCATACGAGTTATGATGAAGTTGTTATCCCACTTTCAACCAAAGTTATTCTAGTTTACTCTGTTTGGAGATTTGACAATTTCTTATTGATTCTAATCAAACCAGAATGAATCATGATGTAAGAAGCTTCGTTTGGACACACAAATCAGTGGCTAATCCCCCTGAAGTTGAATAAATATCATAGGAGTTATGATGCAGAAGTTATCCCATTATCAACCGAAGTGATTCCAGTTTACCCTAATTGGCGATTTGGCAATTTGTTATTGATTCTAATAAAAACAGAATGAATCATGATGTCAGAAGCTTGATTTTCACTCATAAATCAGTGGCGAATCACCCTGATGTTGAATCAATATCATACGAGTTATGATGAAGATGTTATCCCACTTTCAACCGAAGTTATTCTAGTTTACTCTGTTTGGAGATTTGACAATTTCTAATTGATTCTAATCAAACCAGAATGAATCACGATGTAAGAAGCTTCATTTGGACATACAAATCAGTGGCTAATCCCCCTGAAGTTGAATCAATATCATAGGAGTTATGATGCAGAAATTATCCCATTATCAACCGAAGTGATTCCAGTTTACCCTAATTGGCGATTTGGCAATTTTTATTGATTCTAATAAAAACAGAATGAATCATGATGTCAGAAGCTTGATTTTCACTCATAAATCAGTGGCGAATCACCCTGATGCTGAATCAATATCATACGAGTTGTGATGAAGATGTTATCCCACTTTCAACCGAAGTTATTCTAGTTTACTCTGTTTGGAGATTTGACAATTTCTTATTGATTCTAATCAAACCAGAATGAATCACGATGTAAGAAGCTTCGTTTGGACATACAAATCACTTTAAGCTGAATCAATATCATAGGAGTTATGATGAAGAAGTTATCCCACTTTCAACCGATGTGATTCCAGTTTACCCTGTTTGGAGATTTGGCAATTTTTTCTTGATTCTAATAAAACCAGAATGAATCACGATGCCAGAAGCTTGATTTTGACTCATAAATCAGTGGAAAATCACCCTGATGTTGAATCAATATCATAGGAGTTATGATGAAGAAGTTATCCCACTTTAAACCGAATATATTCTAGTTTACTCTGGTTGGAGTTTTGACTATTTCTTATTGATTCTAATCAAACACGAATGAATCACGATGTAAGAAGCTTTGTTTGGACATACAAGCCAGTGATTAATCACCTGAAGTTGAATCAATATCATAGGAGTTATGATGAAGAAGTTATCTCACTTTCAATCAAAGTGATTGTAGATTACCATGTTTGGAGATTTGGCAATTTGTTCTCGATTCTAATAAAACCAGAATGAATCAAGATGTCAGAAACTGATTTTGACTCATAAATCAGTGGAGAATCACCCTGATGTTGAATCATTATCATACGAGTTATGATGAAAAAGTTATCCCATTTTCAACCGAAGTGATTCGAGTTTACCCTATTTGGAGATTTGGTAATTTGTTATTGATTCTAATAAAATCAGAAGGAATCACGATGTCAGAAGATTGATTTTGACTCATAAATTAGTGAAGAATCACCCTGATGTTGAATCAATATCATACGAGCTATGATGAAAAAGTTATCCCACTTTCAACTGAAGTTATTCTAGTTTACTTTGTTTGAAGATTTGACAATTTCTTATTGATTCTAATCAAACCAGAATGAATCACGATGTCAGAAGCTTCGTTTGGAGATACAAATCACTTGAAACTGAATCAATATGATAGGAGTTATGATGAAGAAGTTATCCCACTTTCAACCGATGTGATTCCAGTTTATCCTGTTTGGAGATTTGGTAATTTGTTCTTGATTCAAATAAAACCATAATGAATCATGATGTCAAAAGCTTGATTTTGACTCATAAATCAGTGGAGAATCACCCTAATGTTGAATCAATATCATACGAGTTATGATGAAGAAGTAATCCCACTTTCAACCAAAGTGATTCTAGTTTACTCTGTTTGGAGTTTTGACTATTTCTTATTAATTCAAATCAAACCAGAATGAATCACGATGAAGAAGATTTATTTGGACATACAAGCCAGTGATTAATCACCTGAAGTTGAATCAATATCATCAGAGTTATGATGAAAAAGTTATCTCACTTTAAATCAAAGTGATTGCAGATTACCATGTTTGGAGATTTAGCAATTCTTTCTTGAGTCTAATAAAACCAGAATGAATGACGATGTAAGAAGCTTTATTTTGACTCATAAATCAGTGGGGAATCACTCTGCTGTTGAATCAATATCATACAAGTTATGATGAAGAAGGTATTACACTTTCAACCAAAGTGATTCTAGTTTACTCTGTTTGGTTATTTGACTATTTCTTGTTGATTCTAATCAAACCAGAATGAAGCACGATGTAAGAATCTTCGTTTGGACATAAAAATCAGTGGTTAATCACCCTGAAGTTGAATCAATATCATAGGAGTTATGATGGAGAAGTTGTCTCACTTTCAATCGAAGTGATTCCAGATTACCCTATTTGGAGATTTGGCCATTTGTTCTTGATTCTAATAAAACCAAAATGAATCACGATTTCAGAAGCTTGATTTCTAGTTAACTCTGTTTGGAGATTTGACAATTTCTTATTGATTATAATCAAACCAGAATGAATTACGATGTAAGAAGATTAATTTGGACACAAAAATCATTGGTTAATCACGCTGAAGTTAAATCAATATCATAGGAGTTATGATGAAGAAGTTATTCCACTTTCAACCGCATTGGTTCCAGTATACCATGTTTGAAGATTTGACAATTTGTTCTTGATTCTAATAAAACCAGAATGAATCATGATGTCGGAAGCTTGATTTTGACTCTTAAATCAGAGGAGAATAACCCTGATGTTGACTCAATATCATACAAGTTATGATGAAGAAGTTATCTCACTTTCAACCGAAGTGATTCCAGTTTATCCTGTTTGGAGATTTGGCAATTTGTTCTTGCTTCTAATAAAACCAGAATGAATCACGATGTTAGAAGCTTGATTTTGACTCATAAATCAGTGGAGATTCACCCTGATGTTGAATCAATATCATAAGATTATGATGAAGAAGTTATCCCACTTTCAACTGAAGTGATTCCAGTTTATCCTATTTGGAGATTTGACATTTTTTTCTTGATTCTAACAAAACCAGAATGAATCACGATATTAGAAGCTTGATTTTGAATCATAAATCAGTGAAGAATCACCCTCATATTGAATCAATATCATACGAGTTATGATGAAGAAGTTATCCCACTTTCAACCGAAGTGATTCTAGTTTACTCTGTTTGGAGATTTGACAATTTCTTATTGATTCTAATCAAAACAGAATGAATCATGATGTAAGAAGTTTCTTTTTGACACAAAAATCAGTGGCTAATCCCCCTGAAGTTGAATCAATATCATAGGAGTTATGATACACAAGTTATCCCATTATCAACCGAAGTGATTCCAGTTTACCTTATTTGGAGATTTGGCAATTTGTTCTTGATTCTAATAAAAACAGAATGAATCATGGTGTCAGAAGCTTGATTTTGACTCATAAATCAGTGGAGAATCACCCTGATGTTGAATCAATATCATACAAGTTATGATGAAGTTGTTCTCCCACTTTCAACCGAAGTTATTCTAGTTTACTCTGTTTGGAGATTTGACAATTTCTTATTGATTCTAATCAAACAAGAATGAATCACGATGTAAAAAACTTCGTTTGGACATACAAATCACTTGAAGCTGAATCAATATCATAGGAGTTATGATGAAGAAGTTATCTCACTTTCAACCGAAGTGATTCCAGTTTACCATGTTTGGAGATTTGACAATTTGTTCTTGATTCTAATAAAACCAGAATGAATCACGATGTTATAAGCTTGATTTTGACTCATAAATCAGTGGAGAGTCACCCTTATGTTGAATCAATATCCAAAGAGTTATGATGAAGAAGTTATCCCACTTTCAACTGAAGTGATTCCAGTTTATCCTGTTTGGAGATTTGGCAATTTTTTCTTGATTCTAATAAAACCAGAATGAATCACGATGTCAGAAGCTTGATTTTGAATCATAAATCAGTGGAGAATCACCCTCATGTTGAATCAATATCATACGGGTTATGATGAAGAAGTTATTCCACTTTCAACTAAAGTGATTCTAGTTTACTCTGTTTGGAGATTTGACAATTTCTTATTGATTCTAATCAAACCAGAATGAATCATGATGTAAGAAGCTTCGTTTCGACACAAAAATCAGTGGATAATCCCCCTGAAGTTGAATCAATATCATAGGAGTTATGATGCACAAGTTATCCCATTATCAACCGAAGTGATTCCAGTTTACCCTATTTGGCGATTTGGCAATTTGTTATTGATTCTAATAAAAACAGAATGAATCATGATGTCAGAAGCTTGATTTTCACTCATAAATCAGTGGCGAATCACCCTGATGCTGAATCAATATCATACGAGTTGTGATGAAGATGTTATCCCACTTTCAACCGAAGTTATTCTAGTTTACTCTGTTTGGAGATTTGACAATTTCTTATTGATTCTAATCAAACCAGAATGAATCACGATGTAAGAAGCTTCGTTTGGACATAAAAATCACTTTAAGCTGAATCAATATCATAGGAGTTATGATGAAGAAATTATCCCACTTTCAACCGATGTGATTCCAGTTTACCTGTTTGGAGATTTGGCAATTTTTTCTTGATTCTAATAAAACCAGAATGAATCACGATGTCAGAAGCTTGACTTTGACTAAAAATCAGTGGAAAATCACCATGATTTTGAATCAATATCATAGGAGTTATGATGAAGAAGTTATGCCACTTTAAACCGAATTTATTCTAGTTTACTTTGTTTGGAGTTTTGACTATTTCTTATTGATTCTAATCAAACCAGAGTGAATCACGATGTAAGAAGCTTCGTTTGGACATACAAGCCAGTGATTGCAGATTACCCTGTTTGGAGATTTGGCATTTTTTTTCTTGATTGTAATAAAACAAGAATGAATCAAGATGTCAGATGCTTGATTTTAACTCATAAATCTGTGTAGAATCACCCTGCTGTTGAATCAATGTCATACTAGTTATGATGAAGAAGTTATCCTACTTTCAACCGAAGTTATTCTAGTTAACTCTGTTTGGAGATTTGACAATTTCTTATTGATTATAATCAAACGAGAAGGAATTACGATGTAAGAAGATTAATTTGGACACAAAAATCATTGGTTAATCACGCTGAAGTTAAATCAATATCATAGGAGTTATGATGAAGAAGTTATTCCACTTTCAACCGCAGTGATTCCAGTTTACCCTGTTTGGAGATTTGACAATTTGTTCTTGATTCTAATAAAACCAGAATGAATCACGATGTCGGAAGCTTGATTTTGACTCTTAAATCAGTGGAGAATCACCCTGATGTTGACTCAATATCATACAAGTTACGATGAAGAAGTTATCTCACTTTCAACCGAAGTGATTCCAGTTTACCATGTTTGGAGATTTGGCAATTTGTTCTTGCTTCTAATAAAACCAGAATGAATCACGATGTTAGAAGCTTGATTTTGACTCATAAATCAGTGGAGATTCAACCTTATGTTGAATCAATATCATAAGATTATGATGAAGAAGTTATCCCACTTTCAACTGAAGTGATTCCAGGTTATCCTGTTTGGAGATTTGACAATTTTTTTTTGATTCTAATAAAACCAGAATGAATCACGATGTTAGAAGCTTGATTTTGAATCATAAATCTGTTGTGAAACAGACGGTTTCGGGAATGCACATAAGTGGGATCATCTTGTTCGACCATTCGGCCCATATGTTACTTGGATGGGCCAGCCCACTTATGACTTAGACCAACCGATTATTGGGCCTTATTTGTTAGTCCCACATCGAGTATATGATGTGGGAATGTCGGCCAAGACACACATATATATATATGTACCCCTTTGTGCTTATGTTTAATAATCAATACAATACATTTTATACAAAGCAATACAAAGTCTTAGACTAAACCCTAGGCGAGTACTCTTCTCTCTCTAGCTTAGTTTATTGGCGAGTAACCTCTAGTTAGGACACGAGATTCACAACACTTTATCAGCACGTTCCTGCTCTGGAACCAACAAGCTCGAGTCCTAGTTCGAAGCACAAACCAGCCGGCTCAACCCTACTCCAACCGGAACCTCATCGCCGATCCTCCTCTCCATCCGGAACCAAATCGGTGATCCTCTTTCTCTCTTAAATCTATTCGATCATTACTCTTATAGATCTAAGAACTAACTTCATGTATCTTACTTTGATTGATTGTTTAAGGTTCCCAAAAGGAAACCCAAGGAGAAAATCGATCAAGGAATAAGGTATGTCATCCAACCCTTGTAGAGGTTCATCGATTTCTTTGTTTAGGATTGTTGCTAGAATTGCTTCGGTTTGGTTTTTTGTTTTCTCGCCATAGACAATAAGCTTTAGGTTGCTAGATTCATTGCTTGACGGCTGCAAATCGAAAACACCTAAAACCCTAATAGAAAAGGAAAACCTAGATCAATTCTAAAAAGGAAAACCTAACCTAATAGGAAACCCTAATCCAAAAAGGAAAACCTAAACCAATTCAAATTAGGAAACCTATTTTGAAAAGGAAAACCTAATCATAAAAGGAAAACCTAATCAGAAAAGGAAACTTTCCTAAAATAGAAACTTACCTGAAATTACCCAAACTTACCAAATTAGAAACTTTCCCAAAATGGAAACTTCCAAAAATGGAAACTTTCCTAAATGGGAACTTACCTTAAAATACCTAAACTTACCTAAAACTCAAACTTTCCAAAAAATGGAAACTTTCTAGAAATGGAAATATTCCAGAAAAGGAAACTATCTAAAAATGGAAACTTTCCAAATTTATAAAATTTCTAGGTCTAAACCTAAAACCCCTAGATTAGTTATAGAAAGTTTGTTTTATACTTTGGTCGATGATACTAGACCTATATGGTCGATGATGTTAGACCCCTGGTCAATGATGCTAGACCCTTGGTCGAAGATGCTAGACCATGAACCGCGAACGGTCAGTAGGGCGTACCGTACAGTACGGACGGGTACGAACGCGGATGATAGACAGGCTTGCCAGTCACGTACCATAAGGTATATACCCGCGGTAAACCCAAACGAACCACGACCCGCGAATGAGGCATGAACCGCGGATGGTACATACCATGCGGTACGGACGGACCACGAACGCGGATGACAGACGGTACGTACCACGCGATACGACCGATCACGTACCACTCAGTACGAACCCGCAGTGATCCGTACGAACCATAAACCATGGTCATACCGTGACCATGAACGGTCGATCACCCGCACCATGCGGATAGACCATGGTCAAACCCGGTCGATGATGCCTACCCTCAGGTACGGCTAGACCACGATCCGTAACGATCGATGATGTGTACCATGTACGTTTAGATCGCGGATGGTCGATGACACGTATCAACGGATAGACCGCGAACCACATGGGTCGATGGAGCGTACCAATACGTACAACCTGACCGTGTGCTTGTCCAATCGGTTTTCAAACGATTTTCAATACGATTTTATATGGACAAGAGATGTGGTATATGATAAGTCCTAAACGATCTGAAACTCATTTTCAGATGCCAAACATCACGAATCTGGACTTTGCACCCCTCAGTGTCAAAGGTGACAATTACCTGCAATGGGCATTAGACAGTGAGATATCTCTCGGAGCCAAAGGCCTAGAGCACTGTATCGTTGAAGACAACGAAGCCAGTAGCAGAGAAAACTCAAAAGCCCTGATGCACATCCGACATCATATAGAGGAGAGCTTGAAAGCTCAGTACCTCACGGTGAATGATCCATATGAACTATGGAAAGAATTCAAAATGAGATATGACCACCAAAGGACCCTGGTTCACCCGGCGGCGACCTATGAGTGGGTACACCTTAGGATTCAGGACTACAAGTCCGTGAACGAGTACAACTCAGCCTTGTTTCGAATAGTCACACAACTGAGGCTATGTGGCGAGATTGTTACTGATGCGCAGCTCCTTGAAAAGACATTCCAGACAATGTCCTCAAGCAATGTGTTGCTCCAGCAACAGTATAGACATAAAGGTTTTAAGACCTATAGTGAACTCATTCACTGTCTGTTGCTTGCTGAACAAAACAATGAGCTGCTCCTGAAGAACAGTGAGCTTAGACCCCCAGGTACTAAGCCGATCCCAGAGGCACATAAGCCTATGGATGATACAGAGGCAAACCATGTCCGTTATGACCGTAAGGATCGCAGTTCCTCACGTGGACGAGAACGCGACCGCAGAGGTCATATGCGAGGACGTGGACGTGGTAGCCAAAACAGAGGGCGTCCTACCCCTTATGATCGTCCAGGCCGGTCCACTCATGGACATGGCAAAGGAAAAAGTTCTGGGATATCTTCAAGGATTCAGAATCTTAAGTCCTCGCCTTGCCACAGATGCGGTATGGATAACCATTGGGCAAAGACTTGCCGTACCCCTAAGCATCTGGTTCGTCTCTATCAAGAGAGTTTAAAAGGCAAGAACCCCGAGGCTAATATGATGTATCAGGATGATGAGGGTGACTATGATCACGACAACAGATATGATCCTAAAGATCACGATTCTGATCAAGGCAAAGACGATTCTATGGATCATGAAACTTCAGACATGTTGAAGTAATAAACTATGTGATGTTTTGGTGTTTAGGCTCGATATTTTTAAAAGTTTTTTTATTCTATGAAACCTTGTCATTCTTTTCATTTATAATATATGCATGATTTAGATTATATTTTAAATTGTTTAGAATGAAAGGAAGTATAGAAACACTTGTGGTTGACAGTGGATCAAGCCACACTATCCTGAAGGATAGGGCATTCTTCGTTGATCTAACGTTGAAAGATGCCAATGTAAACACAATAGCCGGGGTATCGTCACTTATTAAGGGCTACGGCCCAGCTTATGTTCTATTGCCAAACGAAACACATCTAGAAATAGATGAAGCCTTATACTCTCCTGATTCAATGAGAAGCTTTTTAAGCTTCAAAGACATTCGCAAGAATGGCTTACACATTGAGACAACCGGAGAAGGAGCCAAAGAGTTCTTGAACATATTCAAACTCGACCATGACCGGAAAAAGGTCTTGGAAACGATACCAGCTATGGCCACTGGTCTTTACTATGCCAAGATCAGTGCGGTCGAAGCCAATGCTACAATAAGCAAAAAAATTAAACAAAATTTCAACCTGTGGCACGACCGCCTCGGGCACCCTGGAACGGGGATGATGCGTAGACTCATTACAAACTCAATCGGCCATGACCTGAGGGGGAGACGGGTTATCCCTAAAAAACATGCTTGCACCTCATGTGCGCAAGGAAAGCTTCAGGTCCGACCATCACCAGTCAAAGTGTCAAAGGAAACGATCGGTTTTCTGGAAAGGATTCAAGGTGACATTTGTGGACCGATCAATCCACCAAGTGGAACGTTTAGGTACTTCATGGTACTCATTGATGCGTCCACAAGATGGTCACACGTGTGCCTATTATCCACACGAAATCTGGCCTTAGCTAGACTACTTGCCCAACTCATATGGTTGCGAGCACACTTTCCAGATTTTCCTTTAAAGACGATACGTCTTGACAATGCTGGTGAATTCACTTCCCAAGCCTTTTATGAGTACTGTATGTCCATGGGGGTGACAGTTTAACACTCCGTGGCACATTTCCATACACAGAATGGTCTAGCCGAATCTTTTATTAAAAGGATCCAAATGATTGCTAGACCTTTACTCATGAAAAGTAATTTACCAACAACAGCTTGGGGTCACTCAGTCTTACACGCTGCAGAGTTGATACACATCAGACCTTCCCATGAGCATAGATATTCGCCATCCCAGCTCTTAACGGGTCGAGAGCCAGACATCTCCCATCTAAAGACATTTGGATGTACCGTTTACTATCCAATTGCTCCACCACAAAGAACTAAGATGGGAGCTCAAAGGAGGATGGGAATATATGTCGGATATGAATCTCCCTCGATCATAAAATACCTTGAGCCAACCACGGGTGATTTATTTAAGGCCAGGTATCCAGATTGCCACTTTATGGAATCTGAGTATCCGACATTAGGGGGAGACAATAGCAGACTGGTGAAAGAAATCACATGGAATAATACATCCATTATATGGCAGGATCCTCGAACTCAAGCATGTGATCTTGAGGTTCTGAAGATTATACATCTTCAAGAGCTAGCTAATAAAATGCCTGATTCCTTTACCGACCCAAATAGAATGACTAAGTCTTACATTCCAGCTGCTAATGCACCAATAAGACTGGATGTCCAGAATGGACATAACCAAGTGGCTACTGGGTCTAGGAAACGCCTCAAGCGTGGAAGACCAATTGGTTCCAAAGATAAGACCCCCCGCGTGACTAAGAAAAGTGCAAAACAAACCGTGGGCGAGGGGCACAAGGATCTGGTCGATGTGGTCAAACCATCCGTCCCGCGGCTCTGGGACATGGAGAAACCAACGTCCGGACTCATTCCAAACGAACCAGAATCCGCAGACATGAGCATTGGTACGAGTGCTGAGGTACCTAATGGGACTTGGGACGCCAAGGCTCAGGGTACTGAACCTCCGGACAATGAAGAGATCTCAACTAATTACACCGTGTCTGGTAAACAATGGAACAGAAAGCATGTCGACATGAATGATATATTCGCACAAAACGTAGCACTTGAGATCATCACGCATGATGATGAGGATCTAAAACCCACGTCCATACATGAATGTATGAGAAGA
Organism: Moricandia moricandioides; assembly: GCA_905132885.1. NCBI lineage: Eukaryota > Viridiplantae > Streptophyta > Magnoliopsida > Brassicales > Brassicaceae > Moricandia > Moricandia moricandioides. Next base: position 25,404 of record CAJHQQ010000885.1, on the reverse strand, counting down.
AAGGATTGGCTTAAATGGAAAGAAGCAATCAACGTGGAGTTAAACTCTTTTAAGAAGAGAGGGGTGTTCGGTCCTATTTTACGAATACTAGATGCTGTAAAGCCAGTGGGCTACAAATGGGTCTTTGTTAGGAAAAGAAATGAAAACGGTGAAGTCGTGAGGTATAAAGCCCGACTCGTTGCACAGGGATTCTCACAGAGACCTGGAATCGATTATGAGGAGACTTATTCTCCGGTGGTGGATGCAACGACATTCCGATTCCTGATTAGTCTGGCCATACGAGAAAATCTCGATTTACGGTTAATGGATGTAGTAACCGCATATCTATATGGTCCACTGGATAATGAAATATACATGAAAGTACCAGATGGTATCGAAATACCAAAGCATGCTAAAGGTTCTCGTGAACAACATTGCATTAAATTAAACAAATCTTTGTACGGCTTGAAGCAGTCAGGTCGGATGTGGTACAATCGGTTAAGTGAATACTTACTGAAAGAAGGATATAAGAATGATCAAGTAAGCCTGTGTATATTCATTAAGAAATTGAGCCGAGGCTATGTGATCATAGCAGTGTATGTCGATGATCTCAACATACTTGGAACGGCCGATGAAATTGCCTCAGCAGTTTCTTAACTCAAACGAGAATTTGAGATGAAAGACTTGGGGAAGACCAAGTTTTGCCTGGGACTGCAAATTGAACATCTTAATGATGGAATCCTTGTGCACCAAAAGACCTATACCGAAAAGGTCCTTAAAAGGTTTAAGATGGATAAGTGTCATCCACTAAGCAGTCCTATGGTTGTTAGATCCCTCGGTCTTGACTGACCCATTCAGACCTAAGGAAGAGGATGAAGAGGTCCTCGGTCCTGAGTATCCTTACCTTAGTGCCATTGGTGCCTTAATGTATTTGACTACACATACTAGACCTGACATATGTTTTGCTGGAAGCCTTTTGTCCAGGTTCAGCTCATGTCCGACCCTTAGGCACTGGAATGGGATCAAACACATCCTAAGATATCTACAAGGAACTAAGGATGTGGGATTGTTTTACTCTAACCAAAACAAAGAAAGTTTGATTGGTTTTGCTGATGCAGGTTTTCAATCCGACCCACATACGGCTAAATCTCAAACCGGCTACGTTTTCACCTATGGTGGTACGGCCATTTCATGGAGATCAGTCAAACAGACCATCTCGGCAACCTCATCTAACCATTCGGAGATTTTGGCCATCCATGAAGCAAGCAGAGAGTGTGTGTGGTTGAGACTTATGACGCATCAGATACGATCATCGTGCGGGATCACGGACAAGAAAGAAGAACCGACCATCATCTATGAAGACAATGCGGCCTGCATAGCCCAGCTCAAAGATGGTTACATCAAAGGTGACAAGACCAAGCATGTTTTACCCAAGTTCTTCTTCACCCATGATCTACAGAAAGAAGGCGAAGTGAAGGTACTCCAGGTCCGATCCAGCGAGAATTCGGCCGACCTCTTCACCAAGGCATTACCAACTTGTACGCTCAAGAAGCTTATGTTCCAGATTGGTATGCGATCATTGAAGAGCCTTCAGTGATGATCACTTCAGGGGTAGTAATGCGGCTGTACTCTTTTTCCTGTCTATGGCTTCCCTTTTTACCACAATGGGTTTTGGGTTTACCATAGAGAGGTTTTAACGAGGCAGTATACCAAACGCATTGCGAGCCCAAGACGGTTATTGCATTCAGGGGGAGTGTTGTGAAACAGACGGTTTCGGGAATGCACATAAGTGGGATCATCTTGTTCGACCATTCGGCCCATATGTTACTTGGATGGGCCAGCCCACTTAGGACTTAGACCAACCGATTATTGGGCCTTATTTGTTAGTTCCACATTGAGTATATGATGTGGGAATGTCGGCCAAGACACTCATATATATATGTACCCCTTTGTGCTTATGTTTAATAATCAATACAATACATTCTATACAAAACAATACAAAGTCTTAGACTAAACCCTAGGCGACTACTCTTCTCTCTCTAGCTTAGTTTATTGGCGAGTAACCTCTAGTTAGGACACGAGATTCACAACAAAATCAGTGAAGAATCACCCTCATGTTGAATCAATATCATACGAGTTATGATGAAGAAGTTATCCCACTTTCAACCGAAGTGATTCTAGTTTACTCTGTTTGGAGATTTGACAATTTCTTATTGATTCTAATCAAACCAGAATGAATCATGATTTAAGAAGCTTCGTTTCAACAAAAAAATCAGTGGCTAATCCCCCTGAAGTTGAATCAATATCATAGGAGTTATGATGCACAAGTTATCCCATTATCAACCGAAGTGATTCCAGTTTACCCTATTTGGAGATTTGGCAATTTGTTCTTGATTCTAATAAAACAGAATGAATCATGGTGTCAGAATCTTGATTTTGACTCATAAATCAGTGGAGAATCACCCTGATGTTGAATCAATATCATACAAGTTATGATGAAGTTGTTATCCCACTTTCAACCGAAGTTATTCTAGTTTACTCTGTTTGGAGATTTGACAATTTCTTATTGATTCTAATCAAAATAGAATAAATGACGATGTAAAAAGCTTCGTTTGGACATACAAATCACTTGAAGCTGAATCAATATCATAGGAGTTATGATGAAAAAGTTATCTCACTTTCAACCGAAGTGATTCCAGTTTACCATGTTTGGAGATTTGACAATTTGTTCTTGATTCTAAAAAAACCAGAATGAATCACGATGTTATAAGCTTGATTTTGACTCATAAATCAGTGGAGAATCACCCTTATGTTGAATCAATATCCAAAGATTTATGATGAAGAAGTTATCCCACTTTCAACTGAAGTGATTCCAGTTTATCCTGTTTGGAGATTTGTCAATTTTTTCTTGATTCTAATAAAACCAGAATGAATCACGATGTCAGAAGCTTGATTTTGAATCATAAATCATTGGAGAATCACCCTCATGTTGAATCAATATCATACGGGTTATGATGAAGAAGTTATTCCACTTTCAACTGAAGTGATTCTAGTTTACTCTGTTTGGAGATTTGACAATTTCTTATTGATTCTAATCAAACGAGAATGAATCATGATGTAAGAAGCTTCGTTTGGACACACAAATCAGTGGCTAATCCCACTGAATTTGAATCAATATCATAGGAGTTATGATGCAGAAGTTATCCCACTATCAACCGAAGTGACTCTAGTTTACCCTATTTGGAGATTTGGCAATTTGTTCTTGATTCTAATCAAACCAGAATGAATAATGATGTCAGAATCTTGATTTTGACTCATAAATCAGTGGAGAAAACCCTGATGTTGAATCAATATCATACGACTTATGATGAAGAAGTTGTCCCACTTTCAATCAAAGTTATTCTAGTTTACTCTGTTTGGAGATTTGACAATTTCTTATTGATTCTAATCAAACCAGAATGAATCACGATGTAAGAAGCTTCTTTTGGACATACAAGCCAGTGATTAATCACCTGAATTTTAATCAATATCATATGAGTTATGATGAAGAAGTTATCTCACTTTCAATTAAAGTGATTGCAGATTACCATGTTTGGAGATTTGGCAATTTGTTCTTGATTCTAACAAAACCATAATGAATCAAGATGTCAGAAGCTGATTTTGACTCATAAATCAGTGGAGAATCACCCTGATGTTGAATCATTATCATACGAGTTATGATGAAGAAGTTATTCTATTTTCAACCGAAGTGATTCCAGTTTACCCTGTTTGGAGATTTGGCAATTTATTCTTGATTCTAATAAAACCAGAAGGAATCACGATGTCAGAAGCTTGATTTTGACTCATAAATCAGTGGAGAATCACCCTGATGTTGAATCAATATCATACGAGTTATGATGAAGATGTTATCCCACTTTCAACCGAAGTTATTATAGTTTACTCTGTTTGGAGATTTGACAATTTCTTATTGATTCAAATCAAACCAGAATGAATCACGATGTAAGACGCTTCGTTTGGACATACAAATCACTTTAAGCTGAATCAATATCATAGGAGTTATGATGAAGAACTTATCCCACTTTCAATCGATGTGATTACAGTTTACCCTGTTTGGAGATTTTGGCAATTTCTTCTTGATTCTAATAAAACCAGAATGAAGCACGATGTCAGAAGCTTGACTTTGACTCAAAATCAGTGGAAAATCACCCTGATGTTGAATCAATATCATAGGAGTTATGATGAAGAAGTTATCCCACTTTCAACCAAATTTATTCTAGTTTACCCTGTTTGGAGTTTTAACTATTTCTTATTGATTCTAATCAAACCAGAATGAATCACGATGTAAGAAGCTTCTTTTGGACATACAAGCCAGTGATTAATCACCTGAATTTTAATCAATATCATATGAGTTATGATGAAGAAGTTATCTCACTTTCAATTAAAGTGATTGCAGATTACCATGTTTGGAGATTTGGCAATTTGTTCTTGATTCTAACAAAACCATAATGAATCAAGATGTCAGAAGCTGATTTTGACTCATAAATCAGTGGAGAATCACCCTGATGTTGAATCATTATCATAGGAGTTATGATGAAGAAGTTATCCGACTTTCAACCGAAGTGATTCCAGTTTACCCTGTTTGGAGATTTGGAAATTTGTTCTTGATTCTAATAAAACCATAAGGAATCACGATGTCAGAAGCTTGATTTTGACTCATAAATCAGTGGAGAGTCACCCTGATGTTGAATCAATATCATACGAGTTATGATGAAGAAGTTATCCCACTTCCAACCGAAGTGATTCTAGTTTATTGTGTTTGGAGATTTGACTATTTCTTATTGATTTTAATCAAACCAGAATGAATCACGATGTAAGAAGCTTCATTTGTACACACAAATAAGCGGGTAATCACCCTTAAGTTGAATCAATATCATAGGAGGTATGATGAAGAAGTTATTCCACTTTCAACCGAAGTGATTCCAGTTTACCCTATTTGGAGATTTGACAATTTGTTCTTGATTCTAATAAATCCAGAATGAATCACGATGTCATAAGCTTGATTTTGACTCATATATCAGTGGAGAATCACCCTCATGTTGAATCAATATCATACGAGTTATGATGAAGAAGTTATCCCACTTTCAACTCAAGTTATTCTAGTTTACTCTGTTTGGAGATTTGACAATTTCTTATTGATTCTAATCAAACCAGAATGAATGACAATGTAAAAAGCTTCGTTTGAACGTACAAATCACTTGAAGCTGAATCAATATCATAGGAGTTATGATGAAGAAGTTATCCCACTTTCAACCGAAGTGATTCTAGTTTACTCTGTTTGGAGTTTTGACTATTTTTTATTAATTCTAATCAAACCAGAATAAATCACGATAAAGAAGATCCGTTTGGACATACAAGCTAGTGATTAATCACCTGAAGTTTGATCAATATCATCGGAGTTATGATGAAGAAGTTATCTCACTTTAGATCAAAGTGATTGCAGATTACTATGTTTGGAGATTTGGCAATTTGTTCTTGATTCTAATAAAACCATAATGAGTCACGATGTCAGAAGCTTGATTTTTACACATAAATCAGTGGAGAATCCCCCTAATGTTAAATCAAAATCATACAAGTTATGATAAAGAAGTTATCCCACTTTCAACCGAAGTGATTCTAGTTTACTCTGTTTGGAGTTTTGACTGTTTCTTATTGATTTTAATCAAACCAGAATGAATCACGATGTAAGAAGCTTCGTTTGGACCTACAAGCCAGTGATTAATCACCTGAAGTTGAATCAATATCATAGGAGTTATGATGAAGAACTTATCTCACTTCCAATCAAAGTGATTGCAGAATACCATTTTTGGAGATTTGGCAATTTGTTCTTGATTCTAATAAAACCAGAATGAATCACAACGTAAGAAGCTTGGTTTTGACTCAAAAATCAGTGGAGAATCACTCCGCTGTTGAATCAATATCATACGAGTTATGATGAAGAAGATATCCCACTTTCAACCTAAGTTATTCTAGTTTACTCTGTTTGGAGATTTGACAATTTCTTATTGATTCTAATCAAACCAGAATGAATCACGATGTAAGAAGATTCGTTTGGACATACAAATCACTTGAAGCTGAATAAATATCATAGGAGTTATGATGAAGAAGTTATCCCACTTTCAACCGATGTGATTCCAGTTTAGCCTCTTTGGAGATTTGGCAATTTGTTCTTGATATAGGCACCAAAATCACCTAACTCAACCTGGACTAAAGGATAGATGGATCAGGAAACCAGTGTATGAGAGACTTGAAAATGGATGGATGATGAGAGGATGTATAGATGGAAATGGATTCCGGTTGCTTGATGCGTGAATAGAACCAATGGGGGATGGAAAACAACAAATGGTTGTGTAACCAACTTGTTATCCCACTAGATGGATGATGGCGTGTAGATGGAGTGTGGATCCAAGCTGCTTGTTCGTATTAACAACTCAACAAGGACTAGGAGATGGAGATTGAATTTCACAATCTGATGGATCGAAAGTCGCCACAAACTCTATGGAATGAGCTTGATAGGACAAGATGCTCTCAATGCTGCTTCTCACACACACGGAAAGACTTAGGGTTTTAGTTGCTAGGGCAAACTGACTGATATATTTCATAAAGGTTGTAAATACAAGGCTGATTATAGGGGCTTATATACTCGCCGATGCAGCTATGCCCTTCTAGGGGTCTTGAAGCAAATTTATTACTTGACTCAATCTTAGGACATAATAAAAGCAATAGACTAAACAATGCCTGGTTTTATTCGAAATGAAATAAAGAAAAGACCCCAAAACCTGCAAGGAAATCAAGTAAATCGAATATTGAAATGAGCTTACCTTACATACCTTTTTGATGGATTTCAATTTGAATAAGGTAGCTGTTGGGGCTGGGAGACGAGCATAGGAGTGAAGTGATGTCGTTTGAAGGCTTGTCTGTTCCCCTTGATACTCACCTTTTCACTTAAGCGGGGAGATAGTGAATAAGGAAACCATCTCCTTGTTTGGAATGATAGACCATATGTTAGTATCATTTCTTGGACCGTCTTGTATAACATAAGATGTGTCTTGTGTAGCTTCTGATCCGGAAATGGAGAGCTTGTCTAGACGGTTAGTGATATCTTCTAATTTGGGGTTGGTGATGGCCTTGGCAAACAACCCTTCAATGGCTTCATAGAAACTTGCAATCACCCCCTTGGTTCTTGATCTTGTTCTTGGTGCTTGTCTAAGGGTACGGATGTGGATATCTGGTTCTATGTCCTCATCAGTTCTTGATTTTAATAAAACCAAAATGAATCAGGATGTCAGAAGCTTGATTTTGACTCATAAATCAGTGGAGAATCACCCTAATGTTGAACCAATATCATATGAGTTATCATGAAGAAGTTATCCCACTTTCAACTGAAGTGACTCTAGTTTATTCTGTTTGGAGTTTTGACTATTTCTTATTGATTCTAATCAAACCAGAAAAAATAACGAGGTAAGAAGCTTCGTTTGGACTTACAAACCAGTGATTAATAACCAAGATGAATCAATGTCATATGAGATATGATGAAGAAGTTATCTCACTTTCAATCAAAGTGATTGTAGATTACCATGTTTGGAGATTTGGCAATTTGTTCTTGATTCTAATAAAACCAGAATAAATCAAGATGTCAGAAGCTAAATTTGACTCATAAATCAGTGGAGAATCACCCTGATGTTGAATCATTATCATACGAGTTATGATGAAGAAGTTATCCCACTTTCAACCGAAGTGATTCAAGTTTACCCTGTTTGGAGGTAATTTGTTCTTGATTCTAATAAAACCAGAATGAATCACGATGTCAGAAGCTTGATTTTGACTCCTAAATCAGTCGAGAATCACCCTGATGTTGAATCAATATCATACGAGTTATGATGAAGAAGTTATCCCACTTTCAACCGAAGTGATTCCAGTTTACTGTGTTTGGAGATTTGACTATTTCTTATTGATTTTAATCAAACCAGAATGAATCACGATGTAAGAAACTTTATTTGGACACACAAATCAGGGGCTAATCACCCTTAAGATGAATCAATATCATATGATGTATGATGAAGAAGTTATCCTACTTTCAACCGAAGTGATTCCAGTTTACCCTATTTGGACAATTTTTTCTTGATTCTAATAAAACCAGAATGAATCACGATGTTAGAAGATCTATTTTGACTCATAAATCAGTGGAGAATCACCCTCATGTTGAACCAATATCATACGAGTTATGATGAAGAAGTTATCCACTTTCAACTGAAGTTCTTCTAGTTTACTCTGTTTGGAGATTTGACAATTTTTTATTGATTCTAATCAAACCAGAATGAATCACGATGTAAGAAGCTTCATTTGGACACACAAATCAGTGGTTAATCACCCTGAAGTTGAATCAATATCATAGGAGTTATGATGAAGAAGTTATCCCACTTTCAACCGAAGTGATTCCAGTTTACCCTGTTTGGAGATTTGGCAATTTGTTCTTGATTCTAATAAAACCAGAATGAATCACGATGTCAGAAGCTTGATTTTGACTCATAAATCAGTGGAGAATCACCCTGATGTTGAATCAATATCATACGAGTTATGATGAAGAAGTTATCCCACTTTCAACCGAAGTGATTCTAGTTTACTCTGTTTGGAGATTTGACAATTTCTTATTGATTCTAATCAAACCAGAATGAATCACGATGTAAGAAGCTTCATTTGGACACAAAAATCAGTGGTTAATCACCCTGAAGTTAATCAATATCATAGGAGTTATGATGAAGAAGTTATCCCACTTTCAACCGAAGTGATTCCAGTTTACCCTGTTTGGAGATTTGGCAATTTGTTCTTGATTCTAATAAAACCAGAATGAATCACGATGTCAGAAGCTTGATTTTGACTCATAAATCAGTGGAGAATCACCCTGATGTTGAATCAATATCATACGAGTTATGATGAAGAAGTTATCCCACTTTCAACCGAAGTTATTCTAGTTTACTCTGTTTGGAGATTTGACAATTTCTTATTGATTCTAATCAAACCAGAATGAATCACGATGTAAGAAGCTTCGTTTGGACATACAAATCAGTGGTTAATCACCTGAAGTTGAATCAATATCATAGGAGTTATGATGAAGAAGTTATCCCACTTTCAACCGAAGTGATTCCAGTTTACCTGTTTGGAGATTTGGCAATTTGTTCTTGATTCTAATAAAACCAGAATGAATCACGATGTCAGAAGCTTGATTTTGACTCATAAATCAGTGGAGAATCACCCTGATGTTGAATCAATATCATACGAGTTATGATGAAGAAGTTATCCCACTTTCAACCGAAGTTATTCTAGTTTACTCTGTTTGGAGATTTGACAATTTCTTATTGATTCTAATCAAACCAGAATGAATCACGATGTAAGAAGCTTCTTTGGACACACAAATCAGTGGCTAATCAACCTGAAGCTTAATCAATATCATAGGAGTTATGATGAAGAAGTTATCCCACTTTCAACCGAAGTGATTCCAGTTTACCCTGTTTGGAGATTTGGCAATTTGTTCTTGATTCTAATAAAACCAGAATGAATCACGATGTCAGAAGCTTGATTTTGACTCATAAATCAGTGGAGAATCACCCTGATGTTGAATCAATATCATACGAGTTATGATGAAGAAGTTATCCCACTTTCAACCGAAGTGATTCTAGTTTACTCTGTTTGGAGATTTGACAATTTCTTATTGATTCTAATCAAACCAGAATGAATCACGATGTAAGAAGCTTCTTTGGACATACAAATCAGTGGTTAATCACCCTGAAGTTGAATCAATATCATAGGAGTTATGATGAAGAAGTTATCCCACTTTCAACCGAAGTGATTCCAGTTTACCCTGTTTGGAGATTTGGCAATTTGTTCTTGATTCTAATAAAACCAGAATGAATCACGATGTCAGAAGCTTGATTTTGACTCATAAATCAGTGGAGAATCACCCTGATGTTGAATCAATATCATACGAGTTATGATGAAGAAGTTATCCCACTTTCAACCGAAGTGATTCTAGTTTACTCTGTTTGGAGATTTGACAATTTCTTATTGATTCTAATCAAACCAGAATGAATCACGATGTAAGAAGCTTCATTTGGACACACAAATCAGTGGTTAATCACCCTGAAGTTGAATCAATATCATAGGAGTTATGATGAAGAAGTTATCCCACTTTCAACCGAAGTGATTCCAGATTACCCTGTTTGGAGATTTGGCAATTTGTTCTTGATTCTAATAAAACCAGAATGAATCACGATGTCAGAAGCTTGATTTTGACTCATAAATCAGTGGAGAATCACCCTGATGTTGAATCAATATCATACGAGTTATGATGAAGAAGTTATCCACTTTCAACCGAAGTTATTCTAGTTTACTCTGTTTGGAGATTTGACAATTTCTTATTGATTCTAATCAAACCAGAATGAATCACGATGTAAGAAGCTTCATTTGGACACACAAATCAGTGGTTAATCACCCTGAAGTTAATCAATATCATAGGAGTTATGATGAAGAAGTTATCCCACTTTCAACCGAAGTGATTCCAGTTTACCCTGTTTGGAGATTTGGCAATTTGTTCTTGATTCTAATAAAACCAGAATGAATCACGATGTCAGAAGCTTGATTTTGACTCATAAATCAGTGGAGAATCACCCTGATGTTGAATCAATATCATACGAGTTATGATGAAGAAGTTATCCCACTTTCAACCGAAGTTATTCTAGTTTACTCTGTTTGGAGATTTGACAATTTCTTATTGATTCTAATCAAACCAGAATGAATCACGATGTAAGAAGCTTCATTTGGACACACAAATCAGTGGTTAATCACCCTGAAGTTGAATCAATATCATAGGAGTTATGATGAAGAAGTTATCCCACTTTTAACGAAGTGATTCCAGTTTACCCTGTTTGGAGATTTGGCAATTTGTTCTTGATTCTAATAAAACCAGAATGAATCACGATGTCAGAAGCTTGATTTTGACTCATAAATCAGTGGAGAATCACCCTGATGTTGAATCAATATCATACGAGTTATGATGAAGAAGTTATCCCACTTTCAACCGAAGTGATTCTAGTTTACTCTGTTTGGAGATTTGACAATTTCTTATTGATTCTAATCAAACCAGAATGAATCACGATGTAAGAAGCTTCTTTGGACATACAAAATCAGTGGTTAATCACCCTGAAGTTGAATCAATATCATAGGAGTTATGATGAAGAAGTTATCCCACTTTCAATCGAAGTGATTCCAGATTACCCTGTTTGGAGATTTGGCAATTTGTTCTTGATTCTAATAAAACCAAAATGAATCACGATGTCAGAAGCTTGATTTTGACTCATAAATCAGTGGAGAATCACCCTGATGTTGAATCAATATCATACGAGTTATGATGAAGAAGTTATCCCACTTTCAACCGAAGTTATTCTAGTTTACTCTGTTTGGAGATTTGACAATTTCTTATTGATTCTAATCAACCAGAATGAATCACGATGTAAGAAGCTTCATTTGGACACACAAATCAGTGGTTAATCACCCTGAAGTTAAATCAATATCATAGGAGTTATGATGAAGAAGTTATCCCACTTTCAACCGAAGTGATTCCAGTTTACCCTGTTTGGAGATTTGGCAATTTGTTCTTGATTCTAATAAAACCAGAATGAATCACGATGTCAGAAGCTTGATTTTGACTCATAAATCAGTGGAGAATCACCCTGATGTTGAATCAATATCATACGAGTTATGATGAAGAAGTTATCCCACTTTCAACCGAAGTTATTCTAGTTTACTCTGTTTGGAGATTTTGACAATTTCTTATTGATTCTAATCAAAACAAGAATGAATCACAGATGTAAAGAAGATTCATTTGGACACAAAAACAGTGTTAATCACCCTGAAGTTGAATCAATATCATAGGAGTTATGATGAAGAAGTTATCCCACTTTAACCGAAGTGATTCCAGTTTACCCTGTTTGGAGGATTTGGCAATTGTTCTTGATTCTAATAAAACCAGAATGAATCAAGATGCTAGAAGCTTGATTTTGACTCATAAATCAGTGGAAATCACCCTGATGTAATCAATATCGATACGAGTTATGATGAAGAAGTTATCCCACTTTCAACCAAGTTATTCTAGTTTACTTCTTTTTGAGATTTGACAATTTCTTATTGAATTCTAATGCAACCAGAATGAATCAACGATGTAAGAAGACTTCTTTGGACACACAAATCAGTGGTTAATCACCCTGAATTAAATCAATATCATACGAGTTATGATGAAGAAGTTATCCCACTTTCAACCGAAGTGATTCTAGTTTACCTGTTTGGAGATTTGGCAATTTGTTCTTGATTCTAATAAAACAGAATGAATCACGATGTCAGAAGCTTGATTTTGACTCATAAATCAGTGGAGAATCACCCTGATGTTGAATCAATATCATACGAGTTATGATGAAGAAGTTATCCCACTTTCAACCGAAGTTATTCTAGTTTACTCTGTTTGAAGATTTGACAATTTCTTATTGATTCTAATCATACCAGAATGAATCACGATGTAAGAAGCTTCCTTTGGACACACAAATCAGTGGTTAATCACCCTGAAGTTAAATCAATATCATAGGAGTTATGATGAAGAAGTTATCCCACTTTCAACCGAAGTGATTCTAGTTTACCTGTTTAGAGATTTGGCAATTTGTTCTTGATTCTAATAAAACCAGAATGAATCACGATGTCAGAAGCTTGATTTTGACTCATAAATCAGTGGAGAATCACCCTCATGTTGAATCAATATCATACGAGTTATGATGAAGAAGTTATCCCACTTTCAACCGAAGTGATTCTAGTTTACTCTGTTTGGAGATTTGACAATTTCTTATTGATTCTAATCAAACCAGAATGAATCACGATGTAAGAAGCTTCATTTGGACACACAAATCAGTGGTTAATCACCCTGAAGTTGAATCAATATCATAGGAGTTATGATGAAGAAGTTATCCCACTTTCAACCGAAGTGATTCCAGTTTACCCTGTTTGGAGATTTGGCAATTTTTTCTTGATTCTAATAAAACCAGAATGAATCACGATGTCAGAAGCTTGATTTTGACTCATAAATCAGTGGAGAATCACCCTGATGTTGAATCAATATCATACGAGTTATGATGAAGAAGTTATCCCACTTTCAACCGAAGTGATTCTAGTTTACTCTGTTTGGAGATTTGACAATTTCTTATTGATTCTAATCAAACCAGAATGAATCACGATGTAAGAAGCTTCATTTGGACACACAAATCAGTGGTTAATCACCCTGATGTTGAATCAATATCATACGAGTTATGATGAAGAAGTTATCCCACTTTCAACCTAAGTTATTCTAGTTTACTCTGTTTGGAGATTTGACAATTTCTTATTGATTCTAATCAAACCAGAATGAATCACGATGTAAAAAGCTTCATTTGGACACAAAAATCAGTGGTTAATCACCTGAAGTTAAATCAATATCATAGGAGTTATGATGAAGAAGTTATCCCACTTTCAACCGAAGTGATTCCAGTTTACCCTGTTTGGAGATTTGGCAATTTGTTCTTGATTCTAATAAAACCAGAATGAATCACGATGTCAGAAGCTTGATTTTGACTCATAAATCAGTGGAGAATCACCCTGATGTTGAATCAATATCATACGAGTTATGATGAAAAAGTTATCCCACTTTCAACCGAAGTTATTCTAGTTTACTCTGTTTGGAGATTTGACAATTTCTTATTGATTCTAATCAAACCAGAATGAATCACGATGTAAGAAGCTTCATTTGGACACACAAATCAGTGGTTAATCACCCTGAAGTTAAATCAATATCATAGGAGTTATGATGAAGAAGTTATCCCACTTTCAACCGAAGTGATTCCAGTTTACCCTGTTTGGAGATTTGGCAATTTGTTCTTGATTCTAATAAAACCAGAATGAATCACGATGTCAGAAGCTTGATTTTGACTCATAAATCAGTGGAGAATCACCCTGATGTTGAATCAATATCATACGAGTTATGATGAAGAAGTTATCCCACTTTCAACCGAAGTTATTCTAGTTTACTCTGTTTGAAGATTTGACAATTTCTTATTGATTCTAATCAAACCAGAATGAATCACGATGTAAGAAGCTTCCTTTGGACACACAAATCAGTGGTTAATCACCCTGAAGTTAAATCAATATCATAGGAGTTATGATGAAGAAGTTATCCCACTTTCAACCGAAGTGATTCCAGTTTACCCTGTTTGGAGATTTGGCAATTTGTTCTTGATTCTAATAAAACCAGAATGAATCACGATGTCAGAAGCTTTGATTTTGACTCATAAATCAGTGGAGAATCACCCTGATGTTGAATCAATATCATACGAGTTATGATGAAGAAGTTATCCCACTTTCAACCGAAGTTATTCTAGTTTACTCTGTTTGGAGATTTGACAATTTCTTATTGATTCTAATCAAACCAGAATGAATCACGATGTAAGAAGCTTCCTTTGGACACACAAATCAGTGGTTAATCACCCTGAAGTTAAATCAATATCATAGGAGTTATGATGAAGAAGTTATCCCACTTTCAACCGAAGTGATTCTAGTTTACTCTGTTTGGAGATTTGACAATTTTTTATTGATTCTAATAAAACCAGAATGAATCACGATGTAGAAGCTTCATTTTGACACATAAATCAGTGGATAATCACCCTGAAGTTAAATCAATATCATAGGAGTTATGATGAAGAAGTTATCCCACTTTCAACCGAAGTGATTCCAGTTTACCCTGTTTGGAGATTTGGCAATTTGTTCTTGATTCTAATAAAACCAGAATGAATCACGATGTCAGAAGCTTGATTTTGACTCATAAATCAGTGGAGAATCACCCTGATGTTGAATCAATATCATACGAGTTATGATGAAGAAGTTATCCCACTTTCAACCGAAGTTATTCTAGTTTACTCTGTTTGGAGATTTGACAATTTCTTATTGATTCTAATCAAACCAGAATGAATCACGATGTAAGAAGCTTCATTTGGACACAAAAATCAGTGGTTAATCACCCTGAAGTTAAATCAATATCATAGGAGTTATGATGAAGAAGTTATCCCACTTTCAACCGAAGTGATTCCAGTTTACCCTGTTTGGAGATTTGGCAATTTGTTCTTGATTCTAATAAAACCAGAATGAATCACGATGTCAGAAGCTTGATTTTGACTCATAAATCAGTGGAGAATCACCCTGATGTTGAATCAATATCATACGAGTTATGATGAAGAAGTTATCCCACTTTCAACCGAAGTGATTCCAGTTTACCCTGTTTGGAGATTTGGCAATTTTTCTTGATTCTAATAAAACCAGAATGAATCACGATGTCAGAAGCTTGATTTGACTCATAAATCAGTGGAGAATCACCCTCATGTTGAATCAATATCATACGAGTTGATGATGAAGAAGTTATCCTACTTTCAACCGAAGTGATTCTAGTTTACTCTGTTTGAAGATTTGACAATTTCTTATTGATTCTAATCAAACCAGAATGAATCACGATGTAAGAAGCTTCCTTTGGACACACAAATAAGTGGTTAATCACCCTGAAGTTAATCAATATCATAGGAGTTATGATGAAGAAGTTATCCCACTTTCAACCGAAGTGATTCCAGTTTACCCTGTTTGGAGATTTGGCAATTTGTTCTTGATTCTAATAAACCAGAATGAATCACGATGTCAGAAGCTTGATTTTGACTCATAAATCAGTGGAGAATCACCCTGATGTTGAATCAATATCATACGAGTTATGATGAAGAAGTTATCCCACTTTCAACCGAAGTTATTCTAGTTTACTCTGTTTGGAGATTTGACAATTTCTTATTGATTCTAATCAAACCAGAATGAATCACGATGTAAGAAGCTTCATTTGGACACACAAATCAGTGGTTAATCACCCTGAAGTTGAATCAATATCATAGGAGTTATGATGAAGAAGTTATCCCACTTTCAACCGAAGTGATTCCAGTTTACCCTGTTTGGAGATTTGGCAATTTGTTCTTGATTCTAATAAAACCAGAATGAATCACGATGTCAGAAGCTTGATTTTGACTCATAAATCAGTGGAGAATCACCCTGATGTTGAATCAATATCATACGAGTTATGATGAAGAAGTTATCCCACTTTCAACCGAAGTTATTCTAGTTTACTCTGTTTGGAGATTTGACAATTTCTTATTGATTCTAATCAAACCAGAATGAATCACGATGTAAGAAGCTTCCTTTGGACACACAAATCAGTGGTTAATCACCCTGAAGTTAAATCAATATCATAGGAGTTATGATGAAGAAGTTATCCCACTTTCAACCGAAGTGATTCCAGTTTACCCTGTTTGGAGATTTGGCAATTTGTTCTTGATTCTAATAAAACCAGAATGAATCACGATGTCAGAAGCTTGATTTTGACTCATAAATCAGTGGAGAATCACCCTGATGTTGAATCAATATCATACGAGTTATGATGAAGAAGTTATCCCACTTTCAACCGAAGTTATTCTAGTTTACTCTGTTTGGAGATTTGACAATTTCTTATTGATTCTAATCAAACCAGAATGAATCACGATGTAAGAAGCTTCATTTGGACACACAAATCAGTGGTTAATCACCCTGAAGTTAAATCAATATCATAGGAGTTATGATGAAGAAGTTATCCCACTTTCAACCGAAGTGATTCCAGTTTACCCTGTTTGGAGATTTGGCAATTTGTTCTTGATTCTAATAAAACCAGAATGAATCACGATGTCAGAAGCTTGATTTTGACTCATAAATCAGTGGAGAATCACCCTGATGTTGAATCAATATCATACGAGTTATGATGAAGAAGTTATCCCACTTTCAACCGAAGTTATTCTAGTTTACTCTGTTTGGAGATTTGACAATTTCTTATTGATTCTAATCAAACCAGAATGAATCACGATGTAAGAAGCTTCCTTTGGACACACAAATCAGTGGTTAATCACCCTGAAGTTAAATCAATATCATAGGAGTTATGATGAAGAAGTTATCCCACTTTCAACCGAAGTGATTCCAGTTTACCCTGTTTGGAGATTTGGCAATTTGTTCTTGATTCTAATAAAACCAGAATGAATCACGATGTCAGAAGCTTGATTTTGACTCATAAATCAGTGGAGAATCACCCTGATGTTGAATCAATATCATACGAGTTATGATGAAGAAGTTATCCCACTTTCAACCGAAGTTATTCTAGTTTACTCTGTTTGGAGATTTGACAATTTCTTATTGATTCTAATCATACCAGAATGAATCACGATGTAAGAAGCTTCTTTGGACACACAAATCAGTGGTTAATCACCCTGAAGTTAAATCAATATCATAGGAGTTATGATGAAGAAGTTATCCCACTTTCAACCGAAGTGATTCCAGTTTACCCTGTTTGGAGATTTGGCAATTTGTTCTTGATTCTAATAAAACCAGAATGAATCACGATGTCAGAAGCTTGATTTTGACTCATAAATCAGTGGAGAATCACCCTCATGTTGAATCAATATCATACGAGTTATGATGAAGAAGTTATCCCACTTTCAACCGAAGTTATTCTAGTTTACTCTTTTTGAAGATTTGACAATTTCTTATTGATTCTAATCATACCAGAATGAATCACGATGTAAGAAGCTTCCTTTGGACACACAAATCAGTGGTTAATCACCCTGAAGTTAAATCAATATCATAGGAGTTATGATGAAGAAGTTATCCCACTTTCAACCGAAGTGATTCCAGTTTACCCTGTTTGGAGATTTGGCAATTTGTTCTTGATTCTAATAAAACCAGAATGAATCACGATGTCAGAAGCTTGATTTTGACTCATAAATCAGTGGAGAATCACCCTGATGTTGAATCAATATCATACGAGTTATGATGAAGAAGTTATCCCACTTTCAACCGAAGTTATTCTAGTTTACTCTGTTTGAAGATTTGACAATTTCTTATTGATTCTAATCAAACCAGAATGAATCACGATGTAAGAAGCTTCATTTGGACACACAAATCAGTGGTTAATCACCCTGAAGTTAAATCAATATCATAGGAGTTATGATGAAGAAGTTATCCCACTTTCAACGAAGTGATTCCAGTTTACCCTGTTTGGAGATTTGGCAATTTGTTCTTGATTCTAATAAAACCAGAATGAATCACGATGTCAGAAGCTTGATTTTGACTCATAAATCAGTGGAGAATCACCCTGATGTTGAATCAATATCATACGAGTTATGATGAAGAAGTTATCCCACTTTCAACCGAAGTTATTCTAGTTTACTCTGTTTGGAGATTTGACAATTTCTTATTGATTCTAATCAAACCAGAATGAATCACGATGTAAGAAGCTTCTTTGGACACACAAATCAGTGGTTAATCACCCTGAAGTTGAATCAATATCATAGGAGTTATGATGAAGAAGTTATCCCACTTTCAACGAAGTGATTCCAGATTACCCTGTTTGGAGATTTGGCAATTTGTTCTTGATTCTAATAAAACCAGAATGAATCACGATGTCAGAAGCTTGATTTTGACTCATAAATCAGTGGAGAATCACCCTGATGTTGAATCAATATCATACGAGTTATGATGAAGAAGTTATCCCACTTTCAACCGAAGTTATTCTAGTTTACTCTTGTTTGAAGATTTGACAATTTCTTATTGATTCTAATCAAACCAGAATGAATCACGATGTAAGAAGCTTCTTTGGACACACAAATCAGTGGTTAATCACCCTGAAGTTAAATCAATATCATAGGAGTTATGATGAAGAAGTTATCCCACTTTCAACCGAAGTGATTCCAGTTTACCCTGTTTGGAGATTTGGCAATTTGTTCTTGATTCTAATAAAACCAGAATGAATCACGATGTCAGAAGCTTGATTTTGACTCATAAATCAGTGGAGAATCACCCTGATGTTGAATCAATATCATACGAGTTATGATGAAGAAGTTATCCCACTTTCAACCGAAGTTATTCTAGTTTACTCTGTTTGGAGATTTGACAATTTCTTATTGATTCTAATCAAACCAGAATGAATCACGATGTAAGAAGCTTCATTTGGACACACAAATCAGTGGTTAATCACCCTGAAGTTAAATCAATATCATAGGAGTTATGATGAAGAAGTTATCCCACTTTCAACCGAAGTGATTCCAGTTTACCCTGTTTGGAGATTTGGCAATTTGTTCTTGATTCTAATAAAACCAGAATGAATCACGATGTCAGAAGCTTGATTTTGACTCATAAATCAGTGGAGAATCACCCTGATGTTGAATCAATATCATACGAGTTATGATGAAGAAGTTATCCCACTTTCAACCGAAGTTATTCTAGTTTACTCTGTTTGGAGATTTGACAATTTCTTATTGATTCTAATCAAACCAGAATGAATCACGATGTAAGAAGCTTCATTTGGACACACAAATCAGTGGTTAATCACCCTGAAGTTGAATCAATATCATAGGAGTTATGATGAAGAAGTTATCCCACTTTCAACCGAAGTGATTCCAGTTTACCCTGTTTGGAGATTTGGCAATTTGTTCTTGATTCTAATAAAACCAGAATGAATCACGATGTCAGAAGCTTGATTTTGACTCATAAATCAGTGGAGAATCACCCTGATGTTGAATCAATATCATACGAGTTATGATGAAGAAGTTATCCCACTTTCAACCGAAGTGATTCTAGTTTACTCTGTTTGGAGATTTGACAATTTCTTATTGATTCTAATCAAACCAGAATGAATCACGATGTAAGAAGCTTCATTTGGACACAAAATCAGTGGTTAATCACCCTGAAGTTAAATCAATATCATAGGAGTTATGATGAAGAAGTTATCCCACTTTCAACCGAAGTGATTCAGTTTACTCTGTTTGGAGATTTGGCAATTTGTTCTTGATTCTAATAAAACCAGAATGAATCACGATGTAGAAGCTTGATTTTGGACTCATAAATCAGTGGGAATCACCCTGAGTTGAATCAATATCATAGGAGTTATGATGAAGAAGTTATCCCACTTTCAACCGAAGTGATTCTAGTTTACCCTGTTTGGAGATTTGGCAATTTGTTCTTGATTCTAATAAAACCAGAATGAATCACGATGTCAGAAGCTTGATTTTGACTCATAAATCAGTGGAGAATCACCCTGATGTTGAATCAATATCATACGAGTTATGATGAAGAAGTTATCCCACTTTCAACCGAAGTGATTCTAGTTTACTCTGTTTGGAGATTTGACAATTTCTTATTGATTCTAATCAAACCAGAATGAATCACGATGTAAGAAGCTTCATTTGGACACACAAATCAGTGGTTAATCACCCTGAAGTTGAATCAATATCATAGGAGTTATGATGAAGAAGTTATCCCACTTTCAACCGAAGTGATTCCAGTTTACCCTGTTTGGAGATTTGGCAATTTGTTCTTGATTCTAATAAAACCAGAATGAATCACGATGTCAGAAGCTTGATTTTGACTCATAAATCAGTGGAGAATCACCCTGATGTTGAATCAATATCATACGAGTTATGATGAAGAAGTTATCCCACTTTCAACCGAAGTTATTCTAGTTTACTCTGTTTGGAGATTTGACAATTTCTTATTGATTCTAATCAAACCAGAATGAATCACGATGTAAGAAGCTTCATTTGGACACACAAATCAGTGGTTAATCACCCTGAAGTTAAATCAATATCATAGGAGTTATGATGAAGAAGTTATCCCACTTTCAACCGAAGTGATTCCAGTTTACCCTGTTTGGAGATTTGGCAATTTGTTCTTGATTCTAATAAAACCAGAATGAATCACGATGTCAGAAGCTTGATTTTGACTCATAAATCAGTGGAGAATCACCCTGATGTTGAATCAATATCATACGAGTTATGATGAAGAAGTTATCCCACTTTCAACCGAAGTGATTCTAGTTTACTCTGTTTGGAGATTTGACAATTTCTTATTGATTCTAATCAAACCAGAATGAATCACGATGTAAGAAGCTTCATTTGGACACACAAATCAGTGGTTAATCACCCTGAAGTTGAATCAATATCATAGGAGTTATGATGAAGAAGTTATCCCACTTTCAACCGAAGTGATTCCAGTTTACCCTGTTTGGAGATTTGGCAATTTGTTCTTGATTCTAATAAAACCAGAATGAATCACGATGTCAGAAGCTTGATTTTGACTCATAAATCAGTGGAGAATCACCCTGATGTTGAATCAATATCATACGAGTTATGATGAAGAAGTTATCCCACTTTCAACCGAAGTTATTCTAGTTTACTCTGTTTGGAGATTTGACAATTTCTTATTGATTCTAATCAAACCAGAATGAATCACGATGTAAGAAGCTTCCTTTGGACACACAAATCAGTGGTTAATCACCCTGAAGTTAAATCAATATCATAGGAGTTATGATGAAGAAGTTATCCCACTTTCAACCGAAGTGATTCCAGTTTACCCTGTTTGGAGATTTGGCAATTTGTTCTTGATTCTAATAAAACCAGAATGAATCACGATGTCAGAAGCTTGATTTTGACTCATAAATCAGTGGAGAATCACCCTGATGTTGAATCAATATCATACGAGTTATGATGAAGAAGTTATCCCACTTTCAACCGAAGTTATTCTAGTTTACTCTGTTTGGAGATTTGACAATTTCTTATTGATTCTAATCAAACCAGAATGAATCACGATGTAAGAAGCTTCTTTTGGACACACAAATCAGTGGTTAATCACCCTGAAGTTAAATCAATATCATAGGAGTTATGATGAAGAAGTTATCCCACTTTCAACCGAAGTGATTCCAGTTTACCCTGTTTGGAGATTTGGCAATTTGTTCTTGATTCTAATAAAACCAGAATGAATCACGATGTCAGAAGCTTGATTTTGACTCATAAATCAGTGGAGAATCACCCTGATGTTGAATCAATACCATACGAGTTATGATGAAGAAGTTATCCCACTTTCAACCGAAGTGATTCTAGTTTACTCTGTTTGGAGATTTGACAATTTCTTATTGATTCTAATCAAACCAGAATGAATCACGATGTAAGAAGCTTCGTTTGGACACACAAATCAGTGGCTTAATCACCCTGAAGTTGAATCAATATCATAG
This sequence comes from Moricandia moricandioides, assembly GCA_905132885.1. Taxonomy (NCBI): domain Eukaryota; kingdom Viridiplantae; phylum Streptophyta; class Magnoliopsida; order Brassicales; family Brassicaceae; genus Moricandia; species Moricandia moricandioides. The sequence goes on along the minus strand of CAJHQQ010000885.1, from coordinate 3,191 downwards.
GAGTTATGATGAAGAAGTTATCCCACTTTCAATCAGAAGTGATTCCAGTTTAACCCTGTTTGGAGAATTTGACAATTTGTTCTTGCATTCTAATAAAACCAGAATAAAATCACGATGTCAGAAGCTTGATTTGGACTCATAAATCAGTGTATAATCACCCTGAAGTTGAATCAATATCATAGGAGTTATGATGAAGAAGTTATCCCACTTTAACCGAAGTGATTCCAGTTTACCCTATTTTGGAGCATTTTCAATTTCTTCTTGATTCCTAATCAAACCAGAATGTAAATCACTATGTAAGAAGCTGGATTTGGCTCATAAATCAGTGATAATCACCTGAAGTTGAATCAATATCATAGGAGTTATGATGAAGAGTTATCCACTTTTAACCCAAGTGATTCCAGTTTACCCTGTTTTGAGATTTGCAATTTCTTCTTGATTCTTAATAAAGCAGAATGAGTCACGATTTAAGAATGCTATTTGGACTCATAAATCAGTGTAGAATCACCCTGAAGTTGAATCAATATCATAGGAGTTATGATGAAGAAGTTATCCCACTTTTAACCGAAGTGATTCCAGTTACCCTATTTGGAGATTTTGCCAATTTCTTCTTGATACTAAAAAAACCAGAATGAAAACACTATTTAAAGAAGCTTGATTTGGACTCATAAATCAGTGTAGAATCATCCTGAGTTGAATCAATATCGATTGGAGTTATGATGAAGAAGTTATCCCATTTCACCACCGAAGTGATTCAGTTTGCCGCTGTTTGGAGAGTTGGAAATTTTCTCTTGATACAAATAAAACCAGAATGAATCACGATGTAAGAAGCTTGATTTAGAATCCATAAATCAGTTTAGATCACCCTGAATTTGAATCAAGATCATAAGAGTATGATGAAGAAGTTATCCACTTTTAACCGAAGTGACTCCAGTTTTACCCTGTTTGGAGATTTGGCAATTTCTTCTTGATTCTAATCAAACCAGAATGCAATAAAGATGTAAGAAGATTTATTTGGACTCATAAATCAGTGGATAATCACCCCTAAAGTTGAATAATATCATTGGAGTTATGATGAAAAAGTTATCGCCACTTTTAACCGAAGTGATTCCAGTTGCCTTGTTTGGAGAGTTGGCAATTTCTTCTTGATACTAATAAAATCAGAATGAATCACGATGTAAGAAGCTTGATTTGGACTCATAAATCAGTGTAGAATCACCTGAAATTGAATCAAGATCATAGGAGTTATGATGAAAGATATTATTTCCACTTTTAACCGAAGTGGATGCCAAATTACCCCTATTTGGAGATTTGGGAATTTCTTCTTGATTCTAATCAAACCAGAATTAATCAAGATGTAAGAATCTTGATTTAGGCTCATAATCAGTCTAGAATAGTCCCTGAAGTTGAATCAATATCATTGGACTTATGATGAAGAAGTTATCCCACTTTTAACCGAAGTGATTCCAGTTTGCCCTATTTGGAGATTTGGAAATTTCTTCATGATACTAATAAAAACCAGTATGAATCACGATAGTAAAAATGCATTGATTTGGACTCATAAATCAGTGAAGAACCACCATGAAGTTGAATCAAGATCATCAGGAGTTATAATGAAGAAGTTATCCACACTTTTAACCCGAGAAGTGACTCCAGTTTACCCTGTTTGGAGATTATGCAATTTCTTCTTGATTTCTAATCTAACCAGAATGAATCAACATGTAAGAAGATTTATTTGGACTCATAAATCAGTTGGATAATCAACCCTGAAGTTGAATCAATATCCATAGGAGTGTATGATGAAGCATGTTATTCCACTTTTAACGGCGAGAGTGGGATTTCCAGTTTGACTCCCTGTGTTGGCAGATTGGGTAAATTTCTTCTTGAATTCTAATCAAACCAAAATGAATCAAAGATGTTATAATCTTGATTGGACTCATACAATCCAGTGGTAAGATATCATCGGTGACAGTTTCGGAAATCAAATAGTTATTGCACTTATGATGAAAAGTTATTCCCAGTTTTTAAAACTCGAAAGTGAGTTCCAGGTTATTGCCCTGTTTGGGAGATTTGGCAATTTATTACTTGAATACTAATAAAACCAGAATGAATCACGATGTAAGAAGCTTGATTTGGACTCATTAATTAGTTGTAGAGACACCCTGAACGGTGAATCAAGAATCATAGGAGTTATGATGAAGAAGTTATCCCACTTTTAACCGAAGTGACTCCAGTTTACCAATGTTTAGAGATTTGGCAATTTCTTCTTGATTCTAATCAAAAACCAGAAATGAATAAAGATGTAAGAAGATTTATTTGTACTCATAAATTAGTGGATAATCACCCTGAAGTTTAATCAATATCATTTGGAGTTATGAATGAAAAAGTTATTCCACTTTTAACCGGAAGTGATTCCAGTTTGTCATGTTTGGAAAGTTTGGCAATTTCTTCTTGATACTAATAAAACCAGAATGAATCACGATGTAGGAAGCTTAATTTGGACTCATAAATCAGTGTAGAATCACCCTGAAGTTGAATCAAGATCATAGGAGTTATGATGAAGATGTTATTCTACTTTTAACCGAAAGTGATTCCAGTTTACCCCCTGTTTGGAGGATTTGGTAATTTCCTTTCTTGATTCTAAATCAAACCAGAATGAATCAAGATGTAAGAATCTTGATTTAATACTCATAAATCATGTATAATCACCTGAAGTTTGAATCAATATCATAGGAGTTATGATGAAGAAGTTATCCCACTTTTAACCGAAGTGATTCCAGTTTACCCTATTTTGGAGATTTGGCAATTTCTTCTTGATTCTAATCAAAACAGAATGATCACGATGTAAGAAGCTTGATTTGGACTCATAAATCAGTTTATAATACCCCTGAAGTTGAATCATAATCATAGGAACTTATGATGTAGAGTTATCCCAACTTTTAATCAAAGTGACTCCAGTTTACCCTGTTTGGAGATTTGGCAATTTCTTCTTGATACAAATCAAACCAGAATGAGTCACGATGCAAGAAGCTTGATTTGGACTCATAAATCAGTTTAGAATCATCCTAAATTTGAATCAAGATCATAGGAGTTCTGATGAAGAAGTTATCCCACTTTCAACCGAAGTGAATCCAATTTACCTTGTTTGGAGATTTGGCAATTTCTTCTTGATACTAATAAAACGAGAATAA